>JAVQJF010011515.1:0-55231 GCA_036023855.1 Gadopsis marmoratus
AATACACAAATGTCTTGAGAACATTGCAAGTTCATTGTTGACCTCAGATTAAGTAGTTGTGTAGGAAATTTCAATTTCGTCTGAGCAATTTAAGGACTTCCTGTTCATGGTAGCCGAAAAGTTTATCTTCAAAGTTCATGACCTTGGAAACAAACAAAACGATCTCACCACAAGGTCTGCAATCTCAAGACAACTGGGCAAACTCCAACGCTGTGATACAATCAAAAGCTCCGGAACAGCTACTAAATGGGCCTTGTGGTGAGATTGTTTCGTCAAAAACAAACGTCATGTTTTGCTGCCTATAGCGTACCACCACTTAGCGGCTGTGGAATACTGTTTTGAAAAAAGTACATGTCAAAGTTTTTATTATACAGTGGAAGCGAATGTTCCTATCAACCCACCTGCAAATGCCAAAGAATGTCCCCAAAGTAACTCAAAGTAATGGGCTTTCCTCTCACATTCTGCACAAACGGCAACCAAAACAATGGCTGTGCTCACTCCAGTCAATATATCAAACGATGACACATAGGCCTACTGTATAGGACAGCACACCTATTAGCGTGTACCTAATGTGTCTAATCTATCATGGTAGACGTTCAGTCATTTCCTCTGCTGCTGTAGACAAAACATCACCTTAGTTGGCCATCTTTTGTCCTCTTTTTATTTGTCTTCCAGCGTCGACAGTAGTGTGCATCTCTTTTAGTCATATTTGATGACAGTGGAGTTACTGTAATGTGGCAGATGCCAATTCCCGCTTTCCAAGAAAACAGAAAGAAAGGCAGCCAGGCAGGCCACAGTGATTTAATTGGAATAATGTATGAAATGAGTCAGAGTCGCAGGCAGGGAGTATTAACTCTCAGCTGTGCCAGCTTCGACAGAGATCAATGCACCTAACCTCAATTCAAGAAAACATTCTTTAATGGATCCCCCCGGGATCTGTGCAGAGCCTCCTCCCTTCTTCTCGTTTATTTATTTATTTTAATGTTTTTTGTTTTTTTTCATTTTTGACTGTGGCACACACTTTTTAATTATCCGCCTGAGGATTACCAGGCCAGTGGGATAGGATGATTTTTTTATCCTGTCACACCAAACAACACTGTTTTTACCACATTTCTTTTATTCAGGGGGGTACACTCTCTTCTTTATAAGGGTTGTATACTCACTTCACCTGACAGCATGGTAAGGTACCACTATGATTCTCTGCTGCCTTTACTCTGACAAACATAATATGCCTTTTATGGGAATATTCTAAAGCAATTCAGTATATTATTGTATGGATGTGCATTTTTGTGTGTGTGTGTGTCTAAAAATTTAAAGCATGGTGATTCCTTATTGTGTGTTTCATCATCACCGTCATTTTCCAGCTTTATTGTCTATTTTCCTCTCTAACAATCACCCACTTGTGCAAAACGGAAACGAAATCAGACAAAAAAAAAGGCCATTATACCACATTTTATTGACTTATCACAGCCAACATTTGCTTCATACAACGGCAACAGCTCTCGTTGGAAAAAGAAAATGCTATTATATTAGATCTGCTGTAGGTTTGGTGCTTTTCTTGCACTGAATCTTTTCTCTGAGTTGTTGGGTGCATGGCAAGGCACATAGGAAAAGGAACATCAGTAAACCACACGAGCTGAGTGACAAAATATTTGCAGATGTGACACAATCTGATGCGCAGCTCGCTCACAGAGAAGCAAATATGAGATAGGAACTGTCTTATAGTTTACATCTCTACTTTTTTGTCCTCTTGGGAGTTATTAATTATTCATCAGAGTGATTTTCTTCCCATTCACGAAAAAGATCCCAAACAATGCCTGGATTTGACAAAGCTCCAATAGGTACTTAAATCGTGTCAGTGCTTGTTTTTAGAATCACATATTAAGGGAAAAGCCTCAAGCGGCCGTCCATTTAGGAGCTGATGTGTCTCTTTTATGCCTTCTTTCATTACTAAAGACATCGCAATGCTTTTAGAGAGGAAAACAATTAGAACACTTTTGACATTTACAACAATTACACGCCTGTGGACGTCAGAGATTGAATGAAACTATATAATATTCTGTCATGTTTTATACATTTCTTTCCAGACGTTCATACATTATGTCATTGAGTTCGATCAACCCTGTTTGAATCATTGGCTTGGTAGCATTTCAGTTGATATAATTTGACACTTTAAGCAAAATGTTAATGATGCGTCTTTCATTTGAATGTTGGATGTTTCCATTTAGCGTTTCGCATCAAAACATATTGTGTGTATCCTTGAGGCCTGACAAATGTGTTGAATGCATGTCATTCCTCAGTTCACTGCATATCATGCTGTGCAAGGTAGGTCTAATAAAGTCACAATCTGTGTCAGACTGTTTTGAGGCATGTCATATGGTGCAATGAATGCCTGGTGAATCGTAGAAAGACAAACAGATGCAAGCAGAGAATTGCTGTCTACTCGCACCATCTACCTGTGCTGCACACATGTCTAGAAAAATGTAGCAAAACATCAGACATGCTTTGATGATAGCGCTGGCATTTAGCCGGGGAGAAAAGGGCAACGTGACATGCTGATTTTGCAAAGTGAGTTTGCCAGTTTATTCTGCGCCGTTTGGTTGGTTTGTAAATGTGGGTCGTGGTAGCATTCATATTGTGAAAAACTGGTCGATCAGTTTTGACGCAGTCCGCCGTTTTGTCGCTGAAGCTCATAGTGGGCAGTCGGTGAACTTGCTGCAAAGTACGATCAAAGACCACAAGTTTTGATTGATGACCAGAGATTTCACCACGTTTCTCTCAGAGCTGTCCAATTCAAAACTGCCCAGTGTAGAGGGACCTAATCATCCTCGTTTGCCTGCATGAGATACAAACAGAACAGGGACCCACACATCCAAACATTGCTCCATAGCTCCACTAGTGGTCAAAAACTCCTCAGGGTACCATTACGTGGAATCTATTTCTCATCAGATTTTTTCGATTGTCTGCTGTAGAATAAAGTGTGACATTAAACATCATCTTTTGTTGAGTTTTTTTGGTTGTGCTGATTGGCTGTCAGGTTAGAAGGAGTAGGCTTGTCTTGTCAATTGAATCAGTGGTTGCCTGTTGAAGTGACAGCGTGTCCAGCCTTCCCTGAAGAACATGTGTTTGTGACAGTGAAGGTGTTCCTTTCACACTCAGAGGAAAGTTTGTTTGCAGAGATGTTTGGTGGTGTAGCAGGACCAGCAGCACGTCCAGGCGCGAAAGGAGGCAAAGTTCGAACAGGCTCTTATGCAGCCTGACAGCTGATTGCATTAAACTAGACGCTATATGAACAAACTCCTTCACTTTCAATTCCCTGAATGTGTCTGCTTGGTTACTGTGACATTATCCATCATTTATTACTGTAAACATCATCATAATGTATGGCTGCTTATTGTTGCCACATGCTAAATAGACAAAAATATACATAAATACCATACATGATGTGATGTTTTCAATGCATTTATGCACCAGTGTACAGCTATTGTACATCCTGACAGGAGGGCTGTGAGTAACACATGTGACAAAGCCTTTCTCGCTGTTCCCGTATGCATGGATCTCTTCCTGTCACTCCAGTCCAACATCATGGCCACAACATGCCACACTGAGATGCGCTGATCAAAAGGCCGAGCTGTCACCATAACCTGACATTCCCATTCCTGTTTCCCCCTCCCGTAGTGCCTTGTGAAAAAGAAAAACAACCCTCCAATCACTCCCTCCTACTGCTTTCTTCAAATAGTAATAATAATTAGAAAATAGAATTTCTCCTCAAACTTCTGCTGTTATTTTTTTACAGCTTGAATTAAACCAAAAATAAATGCATGTATACTGTACATAACTGAGAGAAGGAAGGACAGCAGCACTACTTACATTAGCTCAGCTCAACATAACTGCATTTGAACTACAAAACCCATAATTCTTTTGAGGCAACGTCCCATTGCTTAAGTCAGATTCACCCTCTGTGGAACAAAGCATAAATGACTGCTTTGTCCTCGAAAATTGAGGAGCTGAACTACTCTCACATCTACTGCTACACGTGGCTGACTCTACTATTGCTCAATTGTGATTTTCTGAATACCTTGATTACACCAATCTTGCCAGCAGAGGTATCTTCCCTCTGCGTATCCATATGGGACTTTTATTATAGTGCGACTGCAGCTTCTCTTACTTCTTCTAACATTTTTAATACAGTAGAGATGGTTAGAGGAGAATGGAAGTGACATCATCCTGTGCAAAAACCTACAATTATTGCAGCAATTTGAATAATTTAAGGAGAAACAACATTTTAAATCACTACAACATACTAGAGTTTTCTTGTAGCACAGCCCAGTATGCTTATGAATTATGATCATACCACCTCATGATTTATGTGCAGTGCCAGCGTTCAGCGCCAATGCAAGACGTTGTGTGTCCTTTATGTAGCAAGGTGGAAAGTGCGGGTGTGGAGGTGGATGAGCTTGTAGCACGGTTGACTTTCACGACCTGCAATTATGTAATGTTCACTTTTTTAAACATTTCCCTAACTTTGACCAAGTGCTTTCTTGTTGCCTAACTTTAACCATAGTGTAGTTGCCATGCACAGATTTTGTGGAGAAGACTTGGCATTGAAGATTAACAAACATTGTTGCTGAATGACTAAATTGTACTTGTCTGGTGAGAGAGTTTCTGAACCAAGACCAAATGTATTGATTTAAAGATCCATACAGACATGTTTTATGATATATAAAACCCCTTCTTCTTTGCAAATGTTTTACATACTGGACCATCATGGCGCCCAAACTGGAAATGTATTGAACAACTTGTTGTTGTCCTGGATGACTGCAGCTTGTATACAGGGTAGGCATGACGGACTGATAGACATGTGAATCTGCAATAGATTCGAGTGATGCTATCGCACATGGTTTAGCACAGATGATTGTTTCTGCTTCCAGTTACCCAACTTACGATCTGCAGATGGGCAGTGACTCCATGGGAAACTGTAACGTTTCCAACACCACAGGCCTACTTACTGTAGGATATAAGTATTTAAAAGGTTGTGTAGCATATATCCTTTAAACCAGTTTCCCATACACACAGAGGGACTGGGTACATTGTTAGTAACAAAGAAGATATCTTGAAATGACACATTGTGAACATACTCTATGCACAATGTATCATTTCAATCATTTCAATGCTTGACACATACACAAAAAAATATAGTGTTATGTATTCAGGCATAGAGCAGAACGATGGACAGCAGTGTGTTGCAGTGATACATTTCTATTTCTGTCAAACATCTATTGCACTGCATGCCTCATTCATTAGGCTGCATTGTTTTGGTTTTCTGCTTATATCAGCCTCCACAGAGCAAACCATTATGTATAACTCATTCTGATTATTTACTGTCTAAGGCTCCACTATGAACAAAGAAGCAGAGGCTTAAGAAGCACCACGGGCCAGCAGATCATTTGTAGCAGTTCCTTTGCCTCTAATTGAAAAGCAATGAGAAGCATTAATATAAGCAGCAATATACACCCAGGACACCCAGGTCCCTCCTGGAATAAATCCACCTTACAGAGATTCACATTAACAAGTTTAAATATAGTCTGTAACTGAAGATGGAGAGGGGTTGTGCATATTTTGATAGCTGCACAGGAGATAAGTGAGAAGGACGATGCTTCTACAAGATTCAACCTAAATTAAGATTGAGCACAGTGCTTTCTCGGTTTATTGTAGCTTGAGCAAGGTGAACTCATGTGGGAGGTGTCATCCGATGACATGCCAAAAAGAAATGTAAAAAAAGCGTAAAACAAACCAAACCCCTAAATACAGAGATCTACTGACTGTGCAGCCGTTTGAAATGCTGCGAGTGTGACACATTTGGCTTGTTAGCAGCAGCAGTGCCTTGTGCCTCTCGTTAAAACATCTGGGAAACTTGTTTAGACAGTTGTGCAGGATGATGGGGCAAAATGCCAGACCGTCTCGTCCATTTGTGTGTGCACTGTTATCGTTTCAGTCACACCTACGAACATTATCCATTGCCCTCTGCGTTTTACATTGGTCAGTGCTAAACCAATTATGATGGGCAACTAGGAATTATGCTGTCAGTCAGCAGCTTTCTGCCAGGTTCTACAGGTCAGCCCATCCCAGGCTTAAAATACAGTAGAGGACAGCGATTGAAAGAGAGTGTTAAAGTGCGATTAACTGCGAGGCAGAGGAGGCGAGGTTAGGGCAAGAGGTCATCATTTATTTTACACATCGGCACTGAAATCATTAACGAGCCCCTGTCTCTGCAGGCTGCGAAATAACAAACAAAAAACCCCCCACAAAGCATAAAATGGGGCGAGCAACAGCAAGCTCAGTGGTAACCGTCCATTTAATTATGCAGCTATCAGAGGATTCATTATGACTCTATAAAACTGAAACCCTGTTTCTGCACTGGTCCTGGTTCCACATGTAAATTCTCCAATTATAGGAACCTTCTTATTCTCTAAGACGTTTCCTATAAATGCTCCTATCAGAGTGAAATGACTTGTAATCGGATACAATAAGTGGTACCCATGATACAAACATATCCAACGTGAAGGGAAGGTGATTCATTGCTTCCTTTCCATTAGTATAGCACAGAATCTTCCTTCATGACAGGAGTGCAGATATTGCCATCCCACATTCCTTTGCTTCATCTGTCCAGCTGTTCCTAACACCTTATAGGTTATACAGTAAGTAATCTGTAAACCAGTGGTATATTAATTCATTATCAACTCTACTGTATAGTTAAAAGTAAACTACTCACCAACAAGTCATTTACAAAGAGTTAGCAAATGATCAATGTATTGTTAATATAATCAAGCCTGTTGTCATTTATTGTTATTCATTAGTTATTTTGTATTGTCTACATCTATGATCGCAAAAGCACTCGCATAATACATACATATATATATATATATATATATATGACAAATATAAGATCTCTGTAATGGTTGTGTGTAGAGACTTATTTTAATAATATTCTCAAAGGTACAGTACAGTTCAGACAACAGAAGAATCTATCAGTGCTCAGAGCCTGGAATAGAGACTTTGATCTCAAGGGAAAAGTCCTCTCTTGGGACACGTTGTGGGCAAATATTTTTCACTCTTTCAGTCAACGACTACACCGTATCCTTGTCACCGAATTTTGCTTGAAACCAACAAACAATTGGTGTGAGCGAGCTCTTCTGTTGAAGACTCTAGGTTTAGCGTATCAAGAGTTTTGTCAGAAGTGGCAGACAAGGCCTGACTATATAAATACACTTTGTTTTGACTCAGTCAGGACTCTGAATCAAAGGAAAAGCAACAGTAGTTGCTTCCTGCCCTTACTCGTAACATTTAGTCACATGTACTGGTAGAAATAAGGAATAAGCTTTGTGTCCATAGGCGATCCCACTGGACTTTGGGAGCAGGTGGGGAGTGGATATACATATACAGTATTTTGCATTTTTTGTAATATTTGTTAATATGTTTCACATTTGCAAATTAAAATGTATTCACAAAAGAAACACATGTTAGTGAGTTAATTGTCAATAAATAATTTACACACGTACACATATTAATACATACATAGTTATCATATTGTTTATATAGTTTGCCATAGTTTCTATATAATTAATAGAAAGGGAAAGACATGTTTGCCTGAGCTTTGGGAATGCCTAGACTGAAGGTATCTCAGTAGTGACCACAAGTGGTTCATATCAATTGGAACTAAACTTAATCTAACTTTTCCAGATAATTGATTTCATTGGCTGTGCACATAAATGTGTCTCACTGCTATGTCCGAAAACACAGAAACTTTATAATAAAGATCTTGTAAATGTGAATAAACTAATTTATTTCATCGAGGAGAAATGTCAAAACATTGCTTTGTTAATTAACTTAAAGGTAACAGTGTGTAAGAGCAATGACCCTTCATTTCTATAATAAGAAACTCACTTGAATCTATGAGTTTTCTCCAGCAGCTCCTGAAGATAATTTCTTGGTTTCAAACACTGTGGCGTAAATGAGTCCAAGTTGATTTCCTGTTGCGGCGTTTGTTAATGTCAGCAATTGGCAGGAAGTAAACCCTAACGCAAGCTGTATCCTAGCAACAGAGTTTAAATGAAATGGTCACCAGCAGCGTTTTGACTTTTCACTTAACATTAATCCAAAGATCCTTTTCTCATAATTATAAGGCATTCTTTCTTACGTTATATCACTTTAAAACCCAAATGAGCAGCATCATATTACTAATTCATCATCTAACAAAGTCGTTTCTTCATGGTCTCCTGAATTTCTACTGTAACCTTAATTTCACACCGTTCATGCCCCATGTGTATATCTGGGCATGACTGACAAAGTCGTTTTAATTTGATCATCCCAGCAGAACCATTTTCACTCAGAGACTTTGGCATTTAGCACTTTGCCATTTTCCACGTGTGTATCCTCAGGGAGCATTTGTCAAGACAGCCAATTTATCAGATAATAAAATAATGATAATGGTAATTAGATTAATTCTCCTGATCATGACCCGTGCACTTTGAATGCCGATTACCATGTAAACACAATCTCTGTATGATTTTCCAGGCTGATAGCTGTGTGCCCATATCAGAGCGCCACACATGTATCCCAAGGTTTAATGGAATAATAACTTTGGCTGCTCAAGCATAGTCAAGTTTTACTTCTCCTTTTCATGCCACTGCATCACTAACAACAACTCTCCTGCCTGCTACGAAACATTAGCCATCAATTATGTTGTAATTAAGAAATATCTAAGCTTTGGCACCTACGACCACATTACAAATTCTCCACAGCTGGCTGATTTCAGAATATTGAAAAGCAAATGCAAAGGCTTCAATTTAGAAAAGGGATGTAGGCTAATTGAGTTGACCTTAAAATTACCTTTTATTTCAAATTAGCACCGGAATGTGAAGCAGCGACTCTTTTTGTAAAGAGTTACATTAGCTAAACATGCAGCTATACTTCACCACAGCGCTGACTTCTGCGATCTACTCTTAGCACAAACATTTGTTTTTCATTTCATGGCAAATAAACTACACGAGTAGACTACAACTGACATAATATTTGTTGCTCTGTCAGTTTTTGTTTGTGTCTTACAGCGCTGGCCTAACAATGGAAAATATCAACCTGAACAATTTCTTTATGCAAATGCACATTTGTACAACACAGATTTCAAGTAGTGTACGCGTTATAAAAGTTGACAGCAGGTTCACGAATGCACCGCCAGCCCGAGGAGTCGGTTCATCTCCACTGGCCGCAGAAACGTCACGCCCTTGATGCCAGAGAGAGCTCTTCATCTGAAGCAAGCAGGTGCATACACGCTCGGTCTCACACTGAGCTGTACCCCAATATAGCCTCATTAGCTCAGCTGTTTATGCATTTAACGCCAGCTACTCCTATACATGCAGCAAGCCATGAATCACTGATAGGACCTCTGGGCAGTTTAAATCATTTATACTGTCAAGCCTTCAAGAGGACACAGTCATTTATCCTCAGTTCAAGGAGAAACAGCCAGCTTAAGACACTTGTCAATGACATGTTTGGAGAGAGCTCATAACACGATGTCAAGCCGAGATGAGACGTACGGCATGTACCAAGACGGTGCTAAAACCAACACCCTCTTGCTTATCTGTGCCATAAAGGGACGCGCACAACCACAGATGCAGCTGCAACTGTAAATTATCACCTGTCGTATCTGTGACATTTCAGCAAAGACACATGATGTGGTGATGGTGGAGATGTTCTGGCGGTTTGTTCTGGGGGAGATTTGCACCTGTAGACCCCATGCTAGCACCTTCCCTTTCGGGCGTTTCTCGCTGTTATCAGTCTATCTTAAGAGGATGGATCAAAACATGCAAACAGTGGCAGTATGTTGCCTGGCAGAGATCAGAGTCAGGATAGGTTGATCTGTAATTTACCATGTCTAATCTGCACCGTCAAGATGTGTTTGTCGAAAACAGCTCTTGGAGTTGTGAGACATGAGTGCTGTTTACAGTACACACAGGCAGTACACCTACCCATATGTCCAGGTGGAAAGTCAAGGGGCAAATTTGCCACCTGTCACGTTACGAGAACAAGTTTTGTTTTTGAGCGTCAGCACGCCTCCTGGCTCCCTACAGGCTGAGACTAGAAATCCAAGCTGGACTAGCCTGTAGTTCTTCCGTGCCTGCATCTACGTCACTATGACCGCCCTGGTAGCGGAAGAACAGCAGATTTTGCAGCAAGATTCCTCTGCTATCTCAGCCAACATAACACGCGCTGAGGAGTTATTGCCTCAATTGACGACACTGAGTGGACGTCCACATGGCAGGTGGCGAATTTTCCATTTAAAACACAAGCATGTCAATGCAGGCCTCACATGAAAGTCACAAAGTTATTAAATTATGCTTTATCTTTAAACATATACGCCAGTGTCAAGAGAAAATAGCCTCACTACAGACGGCCAATAATGAGAAACACCTGTAATTACTTGGAAATGTCAAGTTCAAGACAAAGCGAGCGAGTGTGATATGATGGAGACGGCGGAGAGTTACAGCTGGCATAAAAGCTCATGTCTGGAGGTAAACTGGATGGTGAGTCACTTTGTATTGCGGGTTGCTTCTCTAATCGCCTTGTGAAGGTTCTCCTCAGGGAGAGCCGGCTGAGTTCTGAGATGGAAATGACAGAGGGGGAGGACACACTGTTCCCACGTGGGGATTGTTCTGTCTCTGTAGTGGTAGCGGGGAACCTTTCAGCCCACCAGCTCCACATGTTTCCACCGAATCTAATGCTGCCCACAAAAAGCCAGTTAGCATTCGGAGGAAAGCATTCTGTTTTAACAAAGAGAAACACAACAGAGCTCATGTGAGGTCTGTGTGTTTGAAAAAGCTCTATAATGAATCATTTTTTAAGGCAACACTAGCAGGGACATTTAAAAAGAAATAAAAGTTCCATATTGTCCTCAAAATGTTGCTTTCTACTTTTCCTTGTTTGTGCAACAAGTTATACTATTTTAACTGCCACGAATATTATTTATGTTGGCCTAATCGTTTGAAATGTTTGTTTATTATTTATTTTTGTATTGTCCACACCACACAGAAGTATTGTCCGTTCCTCATTATGTGGGGACACATTTGGATGTTACAATTTCCACCAAGAAGACAACAAAGCTGCAGGAGACGTTTATACTCCCCTCAAGTTGTTAAAAGAAACCAATGTTCTCTGTCGGATGTGATCACCCGTCAGGAAAATGTAAGTGTAAAACAATTGTTAATGGAGCACTTCCATATTTTGGGAAATATGCTTATTCACTTTCTGCTGAAGATAAGAAGATTGACACCAATTTCATGTTTGTACAGTAAATATCAAGCTACAGCCAGCAGCCAGGTAGCTTAGCTTAACATAAAGACTGGAATCAGGGGGAAACAGCTAGCCTGGGTATGTCCAATGGTGACAAACTCTGCCCACCAGCACCTTGAAAGCTCACTAATTAACACAACGCAGGGAGCAGTAACGGCGTCTCAGATGGTTGTCTGGCAATGTCTCAAGAAACAAATGAGATATAATGTGTTCATAAATGTGTTAATTACTGAGCTTTAGAGGTGCTGGTAGGTCCGATTTTTGTTGAAACCCTGTTTTTTTGATGAGCTAAGCTTAACAGGCTGCTGGCTGCAGCTTCATATTTACTGTACAGACATGAGCTCAATTTCAAGCATTTCATTTAAGTCTTTGCAAGAAAGCAAATAAGTGTATTTCATAAAATGTCTTGCATGCTTCAGTTTGGGAAAAACGTTGTCATCCTGTTGACTGTTGGTACCAGATGGCAAACATACCTTTCTTTGTTGAGCCAACCGCCCAAATTGACCTTCTCCTGGATGTTTTTGCATCAACTTAACGTCATCGTGATATTTCGATTGTTTCTGCTTAGAGGGGACTGCATGACTCTGATGGTCGCTTGTCATGAAAGTGTAAACACAGTTTTATCATTTTTATCAAATTTGTTACCAAATGATCGATGCTGTTGTTTTTTTATGTTTATATATATGTCTTAAAGTGGACATTAAGTTCTTATTTGCTTAAAAACTGCATTAAACCTGCATAAGACAATGTTTTCAACATATGCTGAGTTTGGTTACATTTGAAGGAAACTAGATCAGATTTTGAATCAGTCAGACCACAAACACCTCAAAGATCTTTGTCAAATTGTTTTGCTGATGTCAAAAGGATAGCTGTTATGCATTTGTGCTCTGTATCTGATAAAAGCAGGTAATGGATTTGTTCAGAAAGTGCTGGTCCTTCTGGTGTTTCACAAAAAATGAGCTACACTCTACCGAGAGAATGATTTGATATATTCTCGTCTGTGCTGATACAAAACACTATTGAGAAAACGATTAACACTAATAATGAAAATAAAATATTAGGGTAGGTTGGGTACAAATATTATAAGTATTACATTCTAACAACTATTAAAAACCATGCCCTTGGAAGCTCGGTGGTGAGCAGGCATGTGGAAAACCTGTTGGGAATCATTTTGAACCATTTGTACACGACACATCTGTGACGTCTTTCCACGTGTCATCACAGGCTGACTCAATTAGGACGAACAAGTTGTACTTCCCAGGCATCGAACTCAACTCCCTGGTTCATTAAATCCTGGCTGCTGCACCTTGACCACTTCTTCTGTCTGCATGAAGCGTTTGTTGAGTGTCATTTGATGTGTGTCAAGTGGCGCAATGCTACATGATACAGCCTGTGTGTAGCACTTAAGCATGGATGACAAAAAGTAACATAAGAATTACATCCCAATGAAATTGTTCATCACGAAAGGTCTGTTGTACTGGAGCAGCAGATGCGTGTCTAAATATTAACCAACTTCTAGCTAATACAATACAAGTTTTGACAAGTCTGAAAAAAATCATTCTCTGTGAGCGGCATGCTGAGAAGATTGTAAATCTCCATATCTCAAACATTTATATGTTTCCATGTTTTTTTCCCGTTCTTTTGCTTTGCTACTTTGAGCTATTATTTCAACTTTAATAGCATGCCATTCATTCGGGTGCCATTTTCTTGTATAGAGAGGTGCCTAGTTAACAAAGGGAGAGGAAAAGCCATTAGAATGGATGGCTTTTTAATCAACAGAAAGCTACCAAGCCACAGAGGCACAAGTTGTTCTATGAAACCTTCTTAATCATCCAACAAACACAATTATCGGTATCATTTCCTTGTGAGCGGCACCCGGCCCATGTTTTTTGACATCCAAAGTCACGTTTTTACCAACTCTAATGAGTTAATTTAAATCAGGACACCGGGAGATAAATCTAAACAAAAAGCTTTCAAGACGAGGAACAGCTCAGTTTGATCAATGATAGGTTTGTCGCATATGTTTGCTTGCATTTGTCTGTCTGAAACACAGCCCTGTATTTGTTTTGTTTTTGCCACTTTGCTGTTTTGAGAGAGGAAGAAAAAAAGAAAAATCATGACAGAGAAACGTGTGTTATCTCAGCAGGACGTCGTGCAGCAAGCTCCCTCTCTTGTGCACTTGTTCTCAGACCAGTATGCTCAGATTCCTCTTAGTGCATCTTTATTTAGAAATCTGGTTGCTTGCTGAGGACATAGTATGTCTCTGAGCCAGACTGAGGGTGGTGTTTGATTATTTTTAATTCTTAGGTGTTTATGTGAGATTATACATCAATGTCAAACCACAAATCTGCAGCAGCATATAGCTGGAAGCTGTTGCTAAATTAATTCTTCCATTTTTCTCAATGTGGGCCGTGCCATGAAGGTGCACAACAGACTTAAAATTATTTTATATAACACTTTTGAGATTATCTGAAGCTCCTGCAGTGCTTTTACAATTTAGGATCATATTATATGCACGCATGCAGTGCCAGGATTCGTCTAATTGCCCCCTCTAATGGGCTGCCAGTTCATGGACATGTGTGACAGTGTCGACAGTTCTGAAGCTATTCACTGAAGTCCAACCGCTAGCTGTTGAGGACCAAAACAAGGCTTGATTAGCGATGCCTCTGCGGGGATGCTACTCTGTACAGCTGTACAATTGTACTGACAGCAAGGCATTAGCTAGATTCCAGCCGTTGAGGAAAAACAAGAAACTTAAGAGACGGACAGGCATAACAAGCGAACCGGCTCAGCTGCACTCTTGTGCAAGCAACAGTCCTGCAGCTCCCTTGACAGCTATATTAGTGCTAATGACTTCTCTGTGCTAGTGTTACTCTGTGGCACAGATGCACCTGGGCTGCAGGACCGAAGAACTGCTGGACCAGCGTGAAAGCATGTCGATTCACAAGGAAGCCCTTTCATAAGTAAATTATACGGTAAAAATACAAATAATAAAGCATCTCTCAAGTTAAAAATCAACAGTCTGCACTCACATGACCTGTGGATACCTCAAGTAACACTCTGACAAGATAATCTAACCACAAGGTCCAATTAGAAGCTGTTCTGGAGCTTTAATAAATTATAAAGTTATAATCCTTCAGATTTTCATGGAATCAAACCCCGTTCATTATAATATTTATGGCAACAGCCGTTCAATGTATTTACATTTTGTAATCATCTCTCTCTATAGTGGTGTTCGCAGTGGCGGAGTCCAACCTTCAACTTGTCTATCTGTGCACAGCAAAGGATTCACAGGAAATGATGCAGCATGTAATCCAGCATTACTGTCAGTAACTCTATCTAATTATTATTATGATCTTTTATCCTTTTGTTAATAAAAATGCTTATTTTATCTAATGGAGATCAGCCTCCCTGTTAAAGGTTACCTGTAGAGTTTTTGCCGCGATACACTGTCCTACCAATGGCTTCACACTATTCTTTTGATCCATGTGTGGCGGTAACATGCCAAGATATGCTGCAATGCGCCAGTAAAAACAGGGAGGAAGGAGACTGCCAGCAAGTCAACATGGTTGTCAACGTTTCTGAATTTAAAATACTTCATAAATTGGCTTTGCAAATGTTTTATTAGGAAACACTGCATGAAATGCATTCAACACGTTTGTTAGAGCTCAAGGATGCACACAGCACGTTTGCTGAGTAACACTGAATGTAAACATAACTTGTTTGTTTACAAGAAAACAAGACACCTTTAAGTTACTGCTGATGCAAACCCAATATTTTTCACTGCTGCTGCTGCTTCTTCACGAAAGGAATTGAACTTGCTAAATGGTCAGTTGGGCCATTTATTTCATAGTGAATCAGTTCTAATTATTGACTCTCTATTAAAACAATGTGAGTTTGTTTGCCGCGCTGTAAACAGATACACCAGTTGCTCTTCTATCGCATATCTGACAAAGTAGCTGCTCAGGGAGTGTTAAACCGCACTTACTGAACATGAATAAAATTAAATTACCGTTAAACATTTGAAGATGTACAATTTGAACAAACTCCATCTGCTGATGAAGTTCTTGTGATATGATCGAAAGCTCCCGAGCAGCTACTTAATTGCCCTTGGTGAGATTAGGTCAGGAGTGTTTAAGGTCATCTCTCAGTAAAGATTCTTCGACTTCCAATGGTTCCATCAAATGTAGATGCTGCAGTTGTGACGAACATTTGATACTAAAATAAAAAAAGTGCCATTAATACTTTTGGCATCTAGTTATCACCTGTAAATGTAGTTAATGACACTCTAAATGTCACGGACCGAGGAGATGGTCTAAAGCCGACTTTGGGAATGAACACAGTCTTTAGTCGCTGGATACATTCATGAACCACTGTTGTTGAAATCCATGCTATATTTCCAGTTCTGGGCTGCTTTTTGTTAATCTAGGCCTACCGCCATGGTGCTCAGGCATCACTGACAAGAGGCATTCTGCAAAAATGAAAACATTTTTATGAATAACACAATTTATTCCATAAATGATAGGCTGTGAAATATGGTGCATACCACTTCGGAGCCATCAAAATGAAGCTTCAGGGAGAAACTGCATGAGGAGGCATTATCAGGCTTGTCAGCACGGCCTGTCTAAAATAAATACCATTTGCATCTTTCTTCTATTTATCATCTGTTGCATTATGCCTGCTGTCCTCTCTCGTTGCTGATTAAATTTCCATTAGCCATGCTTTCTAGTTGTGCTGGGGAGGGAGCTCCTGAAAAATGTTCTTTGAATGTGATTGTGCTGTGAGAGTTGAGTTTGGGTAATGACATGGTGACATGATTATTATTTTTTTTGGGGGGGGGATATGCACCGTGTGACGGCGTGTCTTTTTCCAGTGCTTTTCTGGTTTCTGTCTCGAAAGCTGCCAGGAGGAGAATGGAATTGCAAAGACGGAGATTGAAGGGGTGGAATAGAGGGAAGATGGACATTTGAATCGAAATGAAAGCATCTTTTTGCATACACCATTCTTGTATTAAGGGGAGAACGAGTGCTTGAGGGTGTTTGAGAAAAAAAAATCTCTCAGGAAGTGTATCTCAATTGAAACATGCACCTAAAAAGTCTCATTTTACAGTAAGTCGTGTTTTCATATAAATACTGTAGATCTTGATTCAGTTCAGTTCAACTTATTTAGCCTAAAATCATAAATATGCTGTATCTTATACCCTCGATAAATGAATGATTGTTATATGACAAATAGTTGAACTGATACGGTTTGAACAACGGTTTGTTTGGACTAAAAAGAAGAAGAAAAAGGCAGTTAATTTTAGCTGTAATGGGCAGAAAGAGTGACAGAAATTCAATCAACAGGAAATTGAAAATCCACAGATGTGGTCTTTGGGTTGTGCAGCGTAAAAACAAAAAGCTCCTGACCATCTCATAGAAACAGCAGCTTTCAGAAAGCAGACAAAGGTTTACGGAGGCATGAAGCTGCAACTTTGTCTAACTAGCTGCACTCCTCCTTGGTTCCCTTAATGGCTAGCTGGATTGATTAGTGCGGGGAGGATGGGCGGCCGCGTGGCCTGCTGCCTCATTACTCTCAGTTTGCAGGTGTTCCCGATGCTTCGGTGCCCCTGCTGCCTTGGCACAGAGAAGACAGAGGACAGAGACCAGACCCACCTCGTTCATCTTGCACGCCGTGATGGAGGTCATGCAGGAAAGCAGTCTTGCTCAGAATAAGTTGCCGGGAGTGACAGATGGAGTTGCAGAACGGGAGGGGAATCAGCTCAGCCTCAAAGTGTTTCATTTGTTTTTCATGTTGGGAAGGCGGCCGCAGGCACATTTTTGATGACAGCCCCCGTCAGGCTTACTTTATGCTTATGTAAGGCACCCTGACTCTGTGTGTTTGAATTTGACTACATCTTGCACCACATAATGAACGTGAAAATGATGCAATCGTCATTTGATCAAGATGTATTGAAATGTAGAAGAACGCAAAATGTACTCATGTACACACACGGGCTGGAGTCTAGGAATAGGAGTCTATGAGGTGACAAGATCTGACTATTTAGGCCAAACCTGTCTCCTACAAATTACATTCACGTACTAATTTGTTTTGCCAATTATGTTTGGACGGAAAATGTAATTGCTGCCTAAATTGGCCTCTTAGTAATAAAGTAGCACATCAGTGTTTAAAATATGGTTTTGATGTCCACATGTATGCCCTCCCGGTACTTTGCTAACATTCTGACATTTACAAAAGGTATGGGTGTGGTCACCAGGTTGCCCACAACCTCTCTCCAGCACAGTGGTGATGACCCTCTGACGAATGTGGATGTCGCTTTTCACAGGGGTTCTAAAATATCTAACTAAAATAGTTTGAAAAGTCATTGCACCACAGAGGGACCACACAGGAGAATAGTTTAGAATGAGGTAATTAATGTTTTGGGTCTTGGCAGATACGTTCATTAGCAGCATTTCCTCATTATGTGATAAAAAACCTAATCCCGGCTGCAGTAAGTTTCTATCAAACCGTATTTGCTGCTGCAAATTAGTAGTATATACACGGAATTTCTAGGAGACAGGGTTGTTAAAGTACCTATTTGAATTTCATCAGCAGACATATTTTAAAATAAATGATTAAAATAAACAACACACTTTTGTTCTTACAAGCTTCCTTGTCAAGTGACACAATCTGAGGGCGTAACATCAGCCAAATGGCCATCTAGCTTGTCACAGTCGTCCTAATTGCCGTGTTAGAGCCCGATACGCAGGTCTCATTATTCTGACTTTCATTTCACGAATACTTTGCAAATTCCTTCTTCCTGACTTCAGCTGCCATCACTTATTGTTCCATCTCTGAGCAGAGTAGTTCTGGATCATAAACTCCATCTCCTCACATTTGCATATTCTCTCCAGAGCCACAAAGTCTGCGTTTGCCTCATCTGTCTCCTCAGGTGAGAGCGTTGCACTAACACATAATAATATAAATGTTTCAGGCTTTTCCGGGTACAAGGACGCTGCAGTTAAGCAATGTGACCACACCTGTTGTTTAAGTCTCTTGAATTCATGCCTTGTATTGTTGTGCGGTGCATTATCTTGACTATCTCTGTGGGCTTTAATTATTGGAACACTTAAAGTGTGTTGTAGAGTTCATCAGTGCCGTGTAACACTCAACACAGGGCTGCCAAGAAGGAAACGAGTAGGTGGGCGGGGGGGCAATTAGAGTGTAGAGCAGCTTCCACTCGACTCTCGTCCCAGAGGAATTCTGTCCTCACAGTGTGGTTCCAGTCAATAATTCAGCCACTGGATTTAACCATTTGTCATCATATCAAACTCCCCATTGCAGCTGTGACTGGCTTTTAGAGGCGCTGGAAAAAAGGGCTGTCAGGGTGGAACGGTGCATCCAGGTCGGCCCATGGCTAAAGAAACGTGAATCGTGTTGAGCAAATGATCATGTTCTCCAGACTAAACTTCCATTCAAAATGACACCTACACACGACCGCTACATATGACTGTTGCAAACGTGATTCATATTACAGATTGTGATCAGGGAATGCTGTAGTTAAGGTTGGATTAGGTTTAGGCACAAAAACTACTTGGTTACGATGAGGGAAAGATTGTGGTTTGGGCCAAAAAAAAACCCTACTTGAAGTTAATCATTGACTTTGAAAATAGTAGCTTTTAGTAGTAAAAATAGTCCTTGATTGATACATAACTTTGATGCCCAACTTTTAATTCAGCATGTACGAGAAGTCCTAAAAGTGCCATGGATACTGAAAGTGCTTCTGTTGCTAGAAGCAACCGCTACTGACAAAGTTCTACAGCAGTTACAGTTTACCTGACATTGTTAAATCCACCATCTTGTCAGAATTGTGACCAAGCAAATATTGACAGACGAAAGCAATAATGTGTGTTATTGTTTACCAAACTCTAGAAATGGATTTTAATTAATAATGAATGCCGGAGACTTAAGTATGTTTATAAAGGATATGACTCTGCCTAAAGAAAACCCCCAAAATGGACAAATTGCCATTAAGATTTTGTTTTAAAATGAATAAATCACAAGTGTTTTTTTAATATTCAAGGGGCCACTTGCAGGAAATCACAAAGTACCTGCTCATTAAATGGATGACATTTTTAGGCTTTAACATGCTGTTATGAATAAATTATTATATTTCAGTGCAGCTACAGAGCGAGTATGTTCAGTCAAACGCGCACCTATTGAACACATGCAAGAAAACCGGCTCAGCTGCACTCTTGTGCAAGCAACAGTCCTGCAGCTCCCTTGACAGCTATATTAGTGCTAATGACTTCTCTGTGCTAGTGTTACTCTGTGGCACAGATGCACCTGGGCTGAAGGACCGAAGAACTGCTGGACCAGCGTGAAAGCATGTCGATTCACAAGGAAGCCCTTTCATAAGTAAATTATACGGTAAAAATACAAATAATAAAGCATCTCTCAAGTTAAAAATGAACAGTCTGATCGCCAGAGAACACTCTGAATTTCACATGAAGGACTTGCACTTACATGACCTGTGGATACCTCAAGTAACACTCTGACAAGATAATCTAACCACAAGGTCCAATTAGAAGCTGTTCTGGAGCTTTAATAAATTATAAAGTTATAATCCTTCTGATTTTCATGGAATCAAACCCCGTTCTTGATAATATTTATGGCAACAGCCATTCAATGTATTTACATTTTGTAATCATCTCTCTCTATACTGGTGTTCGCGGTGGCGGAGTCCACCCTTCAGCTTGTCTATCTGAGCACAACAAAGGATTCACAGGAAATGATGCAGCATGTAATCCAGCATTACTGTCAGTAACTCTATCTAATTATTATTATGATCTGATATCCTTTTGTTAATCCAAAAATGAATCTTATGTCATTGATATGATCCTCCGTGTTGACTGTTCACTCTCCTAACACGTCAGAGCTGTATGAAAGTTTGCCTGTGGAGTTGCCCCTACATATGACTGCTGTAGTTATTTATTTATATATATATGTAGTTATTAACCAAAACCTACTTGGTTATGGTGAGGGCAACGATTGTTGGTTTGCACCAACCAAAATCAAACCTACATACATATGTTAAAGATCATAAGAACACATAAAAAAAAAAATCATGCCAGTGTTGTTGAGAGCAAAGAGTGTCAAAGCTGTAAAGGTCACATCAGTTCAACACAAACACAATCTACAATTCCATCATCAACTGCCATTTATTAGTATCAAACCACTGCTACAAAATTACATCAAACATGATGAAAATGGACTTGCATACGTGCTATACACAATGTAAGCTTTAAAGTAATTAAAGTACATGAATTTTCTTATTTCTGGACAAATATCAATATATATTTATATATATTATATATAGATATATCAATGCCACTTAAAGCCATATATATCATTCCAGTGATCTAGAGCCTATAAATGTACAACTATATCCCTGGTGGCTAAAGGACCTTCATACACATTTGAGTAAACATTTCCATTCCAGACTTCTCATCACATTATTCTTCAGCATGACGATTTGAAGAGTTCAATTACAAAAACAAATAAAAAGAAAAGAGAAATAAAAGTCCGTACAGAAAATGTGAATATGTTCCCATCAAGCTTATAATGTCCGTTCCCATTTTTTGTAAAAAGGGGGAAAAAAACTAAATGGCATAAGCAAGTATGTTCAATTTACAGAAACAAACAGAATAAATGTTGCACGTCGTACCTTGAATTCTGGAGGTCACTCCATTTAAACAAATACATTACCGAAGACACATAAGATGAACTGGTGCTACAGGGAACTGATTTACTATGTCGCTCAATCCACATAAAACAACGTGTATCTGCCTTTTGAGGCATGGAAATAAATAAAATAGGATTACATTTACTGTCAGTCAAATTGTGACATTTTCTCTATGGCAACCCCGTTCAATCCTTCATGAAAACTGACAATTGCCTGGGAATTTCACGTGAAAACACATCGCAGTGTGTCATTCGGTCATTGGCGTCATGGAGAGACCTGGCTTAGATAGCTTGCTTTAAAACCCAGGCATTATCTCAGGCTCTGCATCATTGCCTGGCAACTTATTTTCCAGTTCAGTGGAAATAATGAGGGACAGGTTGACAAATACTTGATGCAACCTCTTTTTAAAATAGCATGCCCCCTCTCTACATTGGCAGCTGCCACAATATCAGAGGGATTTCAAAGAAAATGGAGAGTCAGAAATTACTCACTGTTTTTGTACCAGTTGAAATGTTTGAGAGAAAAGAAAGAGGCCTATTTAAAAAAAAAAAAACCTGAACATATTATTTTCTTTTTCCACTTGGGACTGAATCAAACTTGCCCAGAGACTGGTTATAGAGAAAGAAATTGAAGGTTTGTTTCTTTTTTTTTCTCTTCTTGCCTGCGTTTGACAGGAGGGATAGCCTTTGCCTGCTGTGCAACAAACATATCTACCAGACTGAATGCTAGCACTCAAGAGACAGAGGTGTTTTTGATACTGGCAACTCAGTATGCTGCTCAGGGAAGTGGGATGGCGACTGCAGGCGCCAGGCAGCAGCTCCAGTGTGTAGTATGACACAATCTCCCAGTTAAAACTGACAAAGGCACAGGAAGGGTTTCATTAACTGCGGGGTCAGGAGGAATCCCTCTCGCACAGCTCCTCCACTCTCCTCACTGTTCATGATGGCCACAGACGCCTTTGTGAAGAGCCAAACAACACTTTGACACCATGCTAATAATCTCCACAACCTACAGTGTATGCTGCCTTAATTCTGCTGCAGGATAGCGCTGTTTTACATATTCATTTGCAGAATAAGAACTGCAAACATCCAGTATCGGAGTGGTCAAATCACAATACACTGTAAAGCATTATGCGCTGAAAACATACGCTGACAGGTTGGATATTTGTATTGGCTGCGATATAAAATGACTCATTGTCAGTATTTATTCATGTTTGTCTTTCAAGACTGTAAGTGCCACTTGCAATGTATTGCCTCACCTCCCTACATCAGCTTTTACTGGCAGCACAGTGTATGTGCTCCTGCTGGTGCACATGGGGTGTCACAACAGTCTCTGAGTTAGTCGTGATGTTTCCTACCGTGACATCCAGAATCACACATCATCATCATCATCCGCGTGTTTTTATTTCAGATGGTGTCAGGTGCAGTACAGTACGTCAGTCACAGAAAAGATTAATGAACGTGCCTTTCCGTACTAAACAGGAGAAAACAAACAGTAAGGATACTTTGTCTGTACAGTTTGACCTGATAATATCCAGGATGAAGATGTTTTCTGCTTCTTTTTCCCTGGGATATAACTACACATGACTACATTGAATTTTAACTGTGCATTAATCATAATTAGTGTAATTGCGATGACACATAACACGTGTGTAATATGTTTAATTCATTATTTTATTTGTATTCTGTTACTTGGGAGTCACGTGTGCCAGAATAAGTGTACATGTAATTATATGATAACCTACGTGGAGTGCTGTAGTTTGCTTCTATGTTGGGCTATTGAAAGTTTGGTTGATGTTATAAAAAGCCAATGTAGTGAAAGTTTTAAAACACTGCGTACCGGAGCTTTAGCTTGTTGTGGCAATACTGCGCTAAATAAGGGTTGGTTATGATTGATAAAATACTTTAAAGGCACATTCAGTACAGTACTTGTCCCCCTCCGAGAGTTTAAACAGCTATTCTTTCATAACGCAAAAAAAAAATCCAAACTTGTAATATATGCATTCATACAGAACAGTATGATTCTGATACATCGGGGAGGAGGAAGCTTTGAAATGGGCAATTTAAAAATTCAGGGTGGAGATATGTGGGCTATAATAATACGCACTAGCATGAATATTTAAAATCCTCTTATCTTAAATTTAAAAGTGGAGAGATTTTTTCCCCCCCTCCGCTGTCAGCTGGGAGTGCGAGGTGAGGCAGTGATCTCCGCAGGTGGGTGGCATGGCCTCTTTTCAGCTTGTACATCAACATGACTTTTCCCACTGAACCCTTAAGAGGTAGGTCACACAACCGTGGCTGTTTTAGTCAAGAGTGGAGTCCCCAAACATAATATTACAATGACATGAGGATCGATATTATGAACATTATTTTAGACAAACCTTTCTTTTGTTTTGACTACTCTTTAGAAAAGAACATTTCTAGGAAATTAAAAAATCATATGAATCAAAATTAGGGTGATGAAGTTCAACCCTTTGTTTCAGCAGGGAATAACTGTGATACCGTCAAATAGTTAAATACATCTGTATCTAGAAAATCAGACCAATTTACTGTAGCTCACATTTAGCAATAAACTGTAACTCTATTACTGTGATACCTGAAATTACTTTTTCATTATTTTAATCGTTAAATAAAACATGGAATCATATTTAGTTGTCTACATCTGGTTATAATGACAAAAATTTGTTAAGTCACATCTGACAATTAAAGCTGAAGATATCAGATCGCATCCTAAATGTATCCAACTGAAATGTTAGGTAACGTCAGCTAACGTCACAATTTCCCAGACTGACAGAACAAGCGGATTCAGGTGATTAATATATTAGTGTGAGATGTTCTTAAAATTAAAACTGAGGAATCCTGATTATTATTTACCTGCTGGCTTTAGCATTTTGTTACAACGTAGTGAACGAAATCCTTGCAAAATTTAAAACAATCCAAACGGTACAGAGTGGGGATTTTTCCCCTCTCCAACAAACCATCTTTCGTACAGGCACCGATGCACATTTACGCGGTGACAGTCAACACGAAATAAATGTTGCTACAGATTATAAAATCTAAAAATGAGACGGCAGCTAACAGCGTTTATTCTGCACTTGATTTTAAGGGGGGCGCAGGGAGAATGTAGTGATTTTAAGTTTTAAGGAGGACATCGACTGGCTCAGACCCTGTCTCGGTGGTATTGACAACCCCTTTTGAGTGCTCATTAACTCAGATGTGGGTTTATGTTGTAACATGAAGACTTTTATTGCAAATAATAGTGATTCGATAAAAGGGACTTGTTAATACCATTGTTCAAAATAATCAACATCCAGTACATTTCATATGGAATACTAGAATGGTCTCAACTGCTTAGACAAGCAACCAACGTAAGTCCAGACTGTCACCAATGAGCCACAATAACCATCAGGAATCTGAACAGCAGTCGCTTTAGTTTATCAGCAAAGTTGATTCAAATAAATCACAAACAAACATAGCCTGGTGGTCTGTCGGAGGTATGCATGTTTCGACCAGGTTTAAGAGCCAAACTGGTTCCATTCATAAAAAGTATGAATATCTGTAAAATGGCCACCTCAAAAACACAGGTTAACTTTGACATGCAGCACAACCATACGCTCTGCACACCATCAAACACGCAAGTGTGTGAAAACTATGACTACACACTGGCTCTAAAGATCAAAAGGTATCCTATTTTCTCCAAATATACACACATTGATTCTGTTCTATAATACTGTTATATTGGTTCACACCCTCTCTGTTTCAAAAAAGTAGGTAATTTGATTGCAAACATTGTTCTTTTTAATGTACTCGTCTGACAAAAGATCAACAACAGTGATGGCATCTAAATGAACCCGACAACATTATAAACTATGCCATACTGTGCCTCATTCAAATAAATGTCACATAGCCAGTTTTACATGTTTCAAATCTATTTTTATACATTGTTTTCATAAAGGAAGAGAATAAATATACTTCTGACCCATTTCATTATACCTTAACATTTAAACAAGATCATATGGTGCAGTATTTCATCATTTGTAAAACAAGCTGATAACAATTTCAGTACAAACAATGAAAGGAAAAAAAAAAAACTTTAGCAGACCTTAAAACAAATCATCACAAAACGTAAGAGTAATAACAGTGTTTGTGCTTTAAGTCTTTTAACTGCGATGGCTATTTCTCTATAGGTTTGCAGTTACAAGTTTGTGTGAAAATACTGTGTGAACTCGGGCACTGTTAGCCCCTTGATTGCGGGGGGAGGGAGGGCAAAATATAACACAATCCAAATCCAAACAAGACCTGCAAACATGTTAACCTGCACGACAAATACTGCATTTTCATCAGATGCAACTGGCTTATTTGAAAATACCTGCGAGAGCCATGAGTTGAGAAATTTCATTGTTACTGAAGAGAACGCCTAATTTGAACCATAAGTCAGCTATTGGTTTATGAACATTCAATAATCAGCAGTATGTCAAACAAATGAGTTGTATCTTACTGAGAGCTTCTGGAAGTGTCCTTCTAAAGGAGGTTTATTTGATGTCTATGGTACTATTAAGGCATTACAGTACAGTATCTCTGCTTACCCCATGGATTGAAGATACTTGAGGATGAATGTGCCATGACAGTCTCGTCAAAAAGTAAAACCTTTACGATAACATTGTTTTTGAGCCTTGATGTGATTGATTTCAGTGAACAAAAAGCCGCACTTTCCCCCATTAAACAACCTCATGGTTTAATTTATTCTCAACTCTGCTGGAGGCTCACTGGCCCTGTGGTCACTGATCAGCTGTTTCAATAAAATGGACACTGATCGTGGAGGAGCTGTTAGCACCTTGGGCCGTGTTTGTAGTGATGAGCATGTTCATAAGCTTTAGTTTGTATTCCGTTGCTCACAATTAACAAGAGAAGGACTCAGATTGGAGTCAAAGCAGGATTCATTATTGTTCTTAACCAAATGCGTTTGTGTATATGCCAGAAATCTTAAAAAGAAGTTACGTGGCCTTTGGCTCTCCGGATGTATATTTTTTAACTGGTACAATGAAGTAGATATATTTACAGTAAAATAGACTGTAATATATTTAAGTATTGAATTATCTGTAGAGAAGAACAGAGGAAGAAAATACCGTGCTGCAGAATGCTGCCTTCCCAGAATCCATTATCTAAGTATCATGCCAAAAACTTCAAGCGACCTACAGTGTGCAGCTGTGGGTTTTCAGCCACTAGATGATCTGTAGGTACACGAACGCTCTGCTCAGTCTGGAAGTGGCATGTTTCAAAGAACTAGATTTTTAGGAGAAAGCTTTAAACAGTTGAACTTGAGCTCTGCGTTTTCTTCTCAAATGCAACAGTTTGTTGTGACCTTCACGTATGTGGACTCACCGGGAAACAAAGTATGGAGTATACACTGTAGTATTTATATTTTCAAGAAGAATGTAAACATAGGGCAGCGATGTTCCTCCCTTCATACTGTACAAAGTCATGAACTGTGTTAATGTTCTTATTCGAATGAGAAAAGCTGGTCCCACTTTAAAACAAAAGCCTACACTATATTAAAATATAAAGATACAATACAGTATACTTTGCTACTTTGACGGCTGCCTGATCAAATCTGTTAGGCAGGCATAAGGACCCATTTCAGAATACAACAAAGCACACCTTCAACACTGTTCATCCATCTATTGAGTAATCATGACAATACAGGTCCTGGAAAAGCCCTGCCTTTTTGTTCTTTTGTTTTTTTTCTGTATTTTTTAAGCACACTCCATTATCAGAATTTGTATTGTTAGGAATCTAAATGTCTTTCCTTTGTTCGACAACCCATAATACATTCAGTACAACATGGGTATGGTAATTATGTGTACTGAGAGACTTGGCACAATTGCTTCTTTTAGCCATGTACAAAAAAATAATGAAAATGTGAATTTTGCACCATCGCCTCCCAGAGAAAAAGGCATGAAAGTAACTGATTTGGGGAAGTTTGGATTTTTTTTTTATATGAGTGGAGGTGGAGTGGGGCTGGGGGGGGGGGGGTGAGCACTGATTCACAAGGTGGTCAATCAATCAGAAGAGATGAGAGGAAATTATAATAATAAAAAAACCATCATATTTACATGACAGAAATCTCACCGAAAAGCAAAGAAAGAAGAAAAAAAAAAGAAAATTTCCCCACGCAAAGTAACGCTGATTATTTTCCCTTCACGGCTTTTCAACCAACTCTACCAGATTGGATTCCAGCCATCAGCAATGTCAAAAAGGATTCATAAATGCTCTCGACAGTCATTGTGTCTGGGCTGTCCTCTGCTAGTACACGCTGATGAAGGAGGAGAGAGCCAGGACCAGGTATCGGCAGGCCAGCGGGACGTACGCGCTTCCTGTGCTCCCATAGGGTGCAGTGTTGGGCGCTGTGGGCAGGAAACAAGAGAAGCTCTGATTAGTTGTGATTGCACTTTCACTCAGCAGCACCCACCATTTGAGAACCCGCAGTCAGCTTGGTATGATGCTTCCAAATGAGACTGTAAAAACCGCAATTACTGTACCACTTCCGCTGTTTGGAGTTGATTTCTTGTAAGAGAAACTCACACTTCACAACACTGCTGCTAATGTATATTTTGAACAGCGGCGGAAGAAGTTCTCGGGTCCTGATCTTAAATAAAAGTACCGACACAGCAATTTACAAAGAGTCCATTACATAATAGTGCGTTTAAAAGGTTAAAGTACAGAAGTATCATCAGCAAAATTTACTTTATGTAGTATCATCCAGCAGAAAATTGGCAACTTGTTAGACTGCTAATACTGATGCATCAAAGTGTAAGTAGCACTTTATTGTTTTAGCTGGTGGAGCTAATTTTAACTACTTTATACATAGTTATGTAGTTTATTCCAGTGGCTCCCACTCATCCAAATGGTCACAAGATAAATCTGAGAGGTCAGGAGATGATTAATGAAGTCAAATCAGGTTACATTTTAAAAACAATAAATGTTGACCAGAGTGCTTCACAGAGAGAAGACAATTACAGTCACAAAAAACACAAAAATAATTATCTAAATTAATAAATGAGTGAGAATCAATAGTCATGCATACAAGTTTGGGTAAATAAACAACTAATTTCTGTATACATTTTTTTTCATTGGCTTTTTTGTGAAATATAGGAAAGTTTTTCCTCTTTGGCCATCAAACAACTACACTCTCAACTGCAACAAGTAACAGGCATCTAAAATGTGATAAGGAGTCACAGGCTAAAACAACTGGGAACCACTGGTTTAACCTTTAACAATGCATCCTATTTTACTAGCTCATCATCTTACATTTTATGTAAGATGTAAAATGATGCGTGATTAGAGCTCGTCCTCAGACTTGATTGACAATCTATCACTATCCTGTAAGGGGCGGGGCAAGTTACCCTGTTATTATTCTTATTGGTCCATAGAGATTTGTGACATCACGTAATTCTCACCATAGCCCCGCCCAGCTGGAGCCACAGTATAAAGTAGCATTCAATGGAACTAGTCAACGAAAGTAAATGTACTTCAAAATTGCACTTTAAATGTGGTTTGTTACTTTCCACCACAGATTCTAAAATACTTTCCTGACATCTCGTCATTTTCTACTTGAGTGTCAAAACACTTATCCCCCTTTTCCCTCTCTCATACTAGTGGTCCAAAAAAGAAAAAGCCATCAGTGGGGAGAGGGGAATAGATGAGGGCAACACGAGGTCTTTTCTCCACATTCCTATCGAAAGGCGACTTTGTTTCGCGCCGTTTGTGTTTGTGACGGCCACGGTAATATGAACAGGTCTCTCTGGAGAGCTGCGTCAGGCCGGCAGAGAGGGAGAGGGCTTCATTTGGAGCGGCTGCCCTGCCTCCTCAACTCAGACACACTCTTTTAGCTTGTAGCTCAATAAAGCACACCGCACAGGTTACAAAACATGCTCTCCCTCAGCGCGCGCACACACACACACACACACACACACACACACACATATACAGTATACCTGCATGTACAGGTCACATGCACGCCTGGACACCCACACTGATGCACACACAGCACAGCACTGGAAGGCAGTCCAAACAGGCTCTGCTCCACCAGGGGAAATCATGTGTTGCACAGCCCATATCAGCAGGGTGCCTCTATTTACACGGCCATGTAATGAGTTCACATTGTAACCCCTATGATGTGGACCTCACGTTGCACAAACACACCGAGCAAAGCGAACAACTACATAACTGCACACACACACACACACACACACACACACACAGATGCTATCATGAACATATAAAGTCCTTTTCTTTGTCCATTTCTGAGGTTAGAAACGACTCGTAGCTGCACGTTTTGCAGAAGAGGATTGTTATCCCACTGTGGGCCGTATATTTATTCAATAAGAACTTGCGCTGGTTGTCATTAGAGTGGCATTTGGCTGTTGGTGTGTTAAAATAAATACAATGATGCAGAGATTGATCTTGTTTTGTTTTGTTTTTTTACCAACACAATAGCTTGTTGGTGGCAATTTTCACAGTAGATGCCAGGGAGAGAGAGAGAGAGAGAGAGAGAGAGAGAGAGAAAAGAAACACATTCCATTATCACCTGACACAGCACTGCTTTTACCTGATATTTTCAAGCATTATGTGTCGGCACTGAAGTTGTTTACCTATTAGAGTGATGACTATAGCTTCACTGACAGATGGAAAAAGGGGGGGAGGGGAAAGTAGTGAATAGAGGAGCACAAATTGGTGCAGATTTTGATGATGTGCGTTTTAGATGCGTGGCTGGCCTGCGTGAACTGCAGCCCCCGTCTCCTTTCTCCTTGTCTCTGCCTTTCTATCTTTGTCTCCCCTTTCTACCTCATTCTCTCTCTTTGTATCCCCCCCCCTTCTCCCTCTCTCTCTCTTCTCCTATCCAAAGTACAGGATAATGACACAGTTATCCTGGGCTGTGAGAGCGAGCCGAGAAATGGTTACCATAGCAACAGCTCCTGTCCTGCTCAGCCGGCCCACTGTTGCCGGAGCCTGAGTGCGCTGCATTGTGCTAGCCACGCTAGCAGAATCATTTGTGGTGTGTGTGTGTGTGTGTGGTGGGTGGGGAATAGGCAGATGTCACTATTTCCCTTCTTCAGTTTCTCATGTGGTCAGTGCAGTGTCTGGCTGCAGTAATCACATTAATATCTCGTGCACAACCGCTTTTCATGTAGCAGTTCAGGGAGCTCACATGGTAATTACTGGATCTCTGCTTTGAGTAATGTTGACTGGGCTGGAGAGTGTAACGATAAACCCCCCAGTACGTCAGGAGGGAAAGTGTTAAGTGAGGTTGGGGGATAGTCTATCTTACTGGGTTCCTGCTTCCTTACAGTGTTTGATTTTGGACTTGTTTAATCACTGCGAAAAGCAGGGGGCTCCATTGTTTTGATTGTGTGGGTTGTAACTTGCCATTTAATTTTTAATTAACTCCCCATCCAAGAACTGCCTGCAACACCATTACTCTTCTTATTAACATGAAGGGAAAAGAAGGGGAAATAGACAGAGACAGACTGAAAGCCAGCGCAAACGAAAGGCAGATATGGCGCAGAAGAAGGGCGAATCAAAGGAGGAGAGAGCTGGGAAAAAGGAAAGTGAAAGGGGTGCGAGAGCGAGGCGGAAAGGAGAGAAAGAAAAAGGGGGTGGACTACTGAGCACTACCTCTTTGGGGTTTGAATTTAATTGCCATGTACATCAGCACCGAGTTACAATGAAGTACCAGAATCCCAGACAATATATCACAGAGAAACCAACAGTGTCAAGATGCGCAAACGCTGGCAAGACAAGCAGCGCTCTGAAGGGAGAGGAGCAGAGGAGATAAGTGGAGATGAAAGTGATACGCTTCAATTATTGTTTTGCAACTGAATTGAAATGAAAAACTAGAGCCTCCCCAGCTCTAGTCAGAGTCATATGAAAATAACAATCCTTGGTTCTCTCCTCTGAGTCTGGACTGGAGCCATCAGCTTTAAATAGTGTGCTGGGAGCCACTCTCTGTCTCTCTCTCTCTCTCTCTCGTCCTCCTTCCCTCCCCTTCCCTCCCAAATCTTCATCGACAGCAGTTTGTCACCTACATATCATATGCACAACAAATGCTAAGGCCCCGAACCTTAGTCACTGTTGACACAGATAATAAATCATACTGAAATATGCACCAACAGTGACACTCGATGTGGGGTTTGTGTTGAGTACCATCTTGAGTGTTATGCACTGCATTGTAATTCACTGGAACATCATCATTCATTAAGTAATAGCGTGAGCTCCTTTCCCTTCCTCTTTTCAGCCCGTCACACACACTGGGTTTGTAATGTTTGTGAAAATCCATTCAGAAATCATCAATCCGCTCGCCTGAAGTTTCACACATGTCTCATAAAGTACACGTGAAAATGCAAGAAGAGTAAAAAAAAAAATCTCCCATGTTTTTGTGTTGTGGATTGAGTCTCCAATTCATTCGTCGTTTAGCGGATGATTCATCCCTTGAGTTGGTCGTATCCTCCAAGCAGGCTGTCACCAGCGATGCACAGACGGCGGCCAGCCAGGCAGCATCCCAATCCTCTCGAGGACACGGCTTCAGAGATGGGCTCTTCTGAGCAGAGGGGGGGGGGGTTCGGTGTCCTTGACCATCAATCAGTGGCCTCTGGTCCTCCCCCCACAGCTCCCCTGAGAGAGCCCACATGAGACACTCCTGAGCCAGAACTGATCCTGTACACACCATGCTGTAAATCGGGCTAAATCCCTCTACATGCAAGGTTCACAGCAACCACCGAGGGTGTCGTCAACACAGAACAGCACACACTAAAAGTGGGTTGTTTTTTTTCTGCGCTGGTGTTCAGTAAAGAGTCTAAATGGAATATGATGCAATGCTCATGACATTTGAAGAGGGGGTTGCCGCGCCGTCATAGACTGTGCTGCGCTTCATCGTCTTTTAAGTGCCGCACATTGAGAGTGTGCAAGCACTTTACAGAAGGTGATCAAGACATTTTCCACGCCTTACCTCACTCCAGTCCACTGACAGTGAAATACACTCGTCCCCGCCGCCATTCATCGTGTACCCTAGTGCCTGTAGCAGCCTGCCATACTCCGTTGGCGCGCAATTGACTTGCCGACCCATCAGCTCATTCATCCATTTCTCTTTCTCTTCCTCCTGTTCTTGTACAAGCAAAGTGTTCATCATGGCCCGATATGATGTTCAAAACTCATCACCTTCATCTCCCGCTATGATCATCACCACGCACGCTGCTGCTCCACAGAGCTCTCATTCACACGGACCTTCAAGCTCATTAGCCCCACCAATCGTTTGCATTAGTGCTAGTAATGAAAAGGCTCCATTAATAAGATGGCCTTCAGAGATCATTTACCCTCCTCCGCCTCCCAGTACTGCCATATCCTCAGCCCAACCCTTCCTCACTCCACCCCTCCCTCCACATCCTGGTACCTGCCGGTTATCAACACCCAGCAGAATGCTTTTTTGGGGCCCCTGCCCGGGCTCTAATAGCTGCTCTCAGCATCAGTATCTAAATGGAGAGTGAATGAGTGAGAGAGACGGGTCACCTGATAGCTTACTGAGTGAGCTGGGGGCTCTCGATTGCAGGCAGGCTTTGGCCTTCAGCTTGACTTAATCAACGCCTCTGTGGGGTATCTGGACACATAAGAGAGCCCTCAGGAAGGAATCCTGACAGAGAAGAAATTTCCGGTGCTCTCCACACAGATACTGTTCCTTTTCATTATTGATCGACGTCTCACTTTGATAGTCTCCTCCTACACACGTAAAAGTATACGTGTGCTGTTCTTATTTGAACTGAAAAGTGAAGTTATGAGTCTGGCATTCGAGAGAATCCAAAAATCAGAGTGACCTACACATATGTTTATTGCACCTATCAATTCAAGGACATGCTTTATGCAGGAAATCAATGAGCTTGCAAATGATGTACTTTATATGCATGCCTCATGGATAAATCTCCATTTTTAAAATGTTTTATGAATCTTCCCTTGGAGTTCCCCCCCCCTCCTCCCCCCGCCGCCCTGTTTTTCTAAATTTAGAGGGTAAATCCACATCAGCACGTTCTGGGAATAAACAAAAAAAAAAAAAGCAGCACAGTGTGGATAGTTGATACTTTAAGCGAGCCTTTTTAATCACAGCATTTCCAAAAGCATAATTACTCCATGACTTTGGCTGCTCCCGCTAAATCTGTTTAATGTTAGAGGCTTAATAAAATGCACAGGGACTCAAACAAATGGCGTCAGCATATAGCAAGTTCATGCACTGTTCCCACTTTTCCTTTCTCTCTCTCTCTCTCTCTTCCTCTCACTGTCTCTATAGTAATCTCCCTCTCATGTTTGGGTCGCTCACTCCCACTATCGCTAATAATTCCCCATTCCCCCCCGTCTCTCCCTCACTTTTTAATGCTTTCAAGGGTTTTATTTCTGTTCGAGTCCTGCTGCAGGCCCAGGGATTTCGCTGAGTCAGCCCCTGCTTGGCTACTGCGCTCCTGTGATGACAGCGACAATCTGGCCAGTTATGAGGAATGTTGACAACAAACCGACGCTACTTGCATGACCATGAGCTCTGCTCCATCAATACAGCCTGATAACGTCTGATCTCCAAGCAGGAGGCAAACCTCTCTTCTTGCCCTCTCCGTTCCGCCGCATCTCCTTCGCCTGTAGCCTCCTAAAATAGCAATTCCCTGCTGTTATGTATGTAGGATTATGATAAGACAGCTCTCTTTTATCAATTTCCATTATGGTGTTGATAACACAGCAGGTCTGAATGTGGACAGTTAAGTGCATTTTCTTCTTGATGGATATAAGGTAACTTTATCACTGCAGACTGCCTGGTTATCACAGTTCACCTGGGGCTAGTCGAACCTGACTGGAATTTGCTCCCACTGAGCATCTCTGCACGAGCAAGTGCTGCAGCCAGAATTTGCTCAGATGGTCATACTGTATGCAGAGCAATCCATATTTTTTGTTCATATTTACCTACCCTGAGCTGTTAATTGATTTCTCTCAGATCAATTCTGTGGTTTACAGAATTTGTTGGACCAAAAAGGGCCAAATCAATTGCCAAGTGATTAAAATGTGCAGTAGATTACTTCTAGCTGAGGCACTGCATAGGACTTGAGGCTGCGTAGAGGAGAGGCACAATTCAACGGAGGCACATGACATACGTTTACGTTAATTATTGCTAGCTCAAAGTCTGCTTTAAATAGTGTACGCCCATAGGCTGTGCGAGCATCCCTCATGACACGCCAAGACAGAACCTGAGGCACTGAATGCACTCCAGTCTATCCTCCCCACCTTGTTGCTGACTGCCTGCGGGAGGTTCAGATAAAAGCTATAGTGTCCTGAAGAGAGCACCATTGATTCAGAGGGGTATTTTCTACAGCAGTTTGAGACACTACAGGCACTGCCTCTCATGCACACACACAAACACAATACCTCATACCCCATTAGTGCAGACCCTCTCCGTCTGCCCTCCTGGCATTGGTCTGCACTAAGAAGGCTAAAAACTGAGTCAGTAATGTCAGGTGCAGTTAATCAGGACTGTATTTAAGACCAAAATTAAGAGAGAATTGTCACATTGGTGCTCTTCGTCTGACATCACTGCAGAAACACAAAGGATCCAGCTTACTGAAGTTCTGATTCACATTACAATAGGTAGGGCGTCTTTATACAGCCCAAACAACTTAGCAACTTAGTGTCCACCACTGTATTTAGGCAGTATCATTGTAAGCGTGGCTAAACTCAGCTGCATAGGTTGTTCTCTTGAATGCTTCAGAAAATCAGAACAGTTTAAGAGTAGACAAGTGAAGGTGGTCTGATGCACCACAGAATGCTGCCAAATAAAAACAATGGGTGCATCTGAAAGTTAAGTATGACGCGTATCCAATTTGAGTGCGTTCCAAGCTTTAGACTACTGTTTGGAAATGCTGAGTTGTGTGCGCTCTGTTCAATTATAATAACTGTAACGACTTGACTTGTTATGGTTGTATGAATAAAAGGCAGACAATATCACCTCACACTGAAATGTGTCATATTCTATAAAAAGCCCTCAACTCTTATCTGCTCCTCCACATCCACTTTAGCCTTTCCTCTGTAGGCTTATCCTCTCTGCCGCTCTGACACTATCGATATGCAACTTTCATGCTTGCATTAATACTAGAACCGCTGATGGTGACACATGCTCTTTCCCTTTGATGTGCGACTGCGCTTGGTGACTGCAGCTCCCAAGTATGTGAGTACCACTCTCTTGCCACCTTTGTGTTGCTGTTTTTCACATGAGGTCAAACATTATTGACTGGAATCACTGAGGGGAATAAGTCTGCCGCCAGATTACCGACAAATTGACCCCTGGTTCAACTCCGCTTGGTACCAGGAGCAGCAAATATCAATGCGCAACTCCCTTTGTAGCTTCAGACGGAGCAGATGGATTCACATTTACATACAGTATTCATCATCAAGTTGACTCACTGCCTTCGTGACAGTGAATATAAGTGTGAGAAATGTCAGATCAATTATATTGCATTCATACCATTAAAGGCAATTATGGCAGAATATAAAGGGTCACAAAGTAGCCACCTGTCTAGAAAATAATGATCACAGTTCCACCAGCAATTTCAAAAATGCAGTTTTATTGGTTAATACGACCCAGAATCTAATTACTGAGCTTGAGTTGAATCTGCGTTTTCTCGTCAAGACTACTTGTGTTGTTAAAACACTATTTCCAAGTAATGATGTTATACTATCCAAGCAACATACAGCATACTGGTAAAATAAATTCTACATAAGCTAAAAATATGATGTCAAGTGACACTCACAACATTTAACTGCAGACCTGCTTAATTCACAGCGAGAGATCGACCACAGATTGTGTTAGGTGCCACACAACCAGACATTTCAACATGCCCTCCTTGTATGATTCATGACAACTGTCTTGCTTCAGCCTAACAGTCTTCAGCAACATGTACACTGTAACTGAATAAACTTTCACCTTGAAAACAGAATTTGTCATATCTGGAGCCCTGCATAGAGCATCTCCACAAGTGTTCAGATGTCAATTCTCTCCAGTATAAAATGTCCAGACATAAAGGATAAGGCTGGTGATATTCTATATTATTGTTACTGTCAACAAATCCCATGAATAGACCAAAACCAGCAATGTGTTGGTGTCTCTCAATCCTTTCCGACTTCCCTAGCCTGTCAGTGGCACTCTCGCTGAAGATGTACATCTATAAAAACACATTGTGGCAGCCCAGGCGATACAGTCAAGCCACGTCAACACAGGAGGCGGGGCCCCAGGCTTAGGTTGGGGCAGGTGATAGAGGGCGTGTACTTCCCCGTACACAGACTGCAGCATCTGGGCACCTGGGTGTGGTCACACCTGCCAGCCATCGGATAATCAGGGGAAGCAGACACTCAATCAAGCTGCAACACGACATAAAGGAGGCAGCTTTGGAGCCAGCGAGGGACCGATTGGTGGGGAGTGTTGGCCAGGAGACGCAAGGACGGGTGTCACAGCAGTGGTAATTAACAAGACTTACCTCTCTGTGCTTTGTTCCGCATGACGGCGGAAACTACCACCCCGTGGACCAAGACCACGTGAGGCGAAACCCTGACTGAGAAGAGTTTTCAGTTCCAGTTTGAACCCCTCCTCTTTCACCTGACTTCTTTTTATCATAGAACACATTTTGTTACATCAACTGTCTCAACTGCTTTGTGACTTTTGCCTCTACGACCCTGGGTTGCCACAGTATAAACATATAGTTCATTTTTGAAAAAGGTTAATGTCCTCATACAGCGGGGCACTGTAGTTTTTACCAAACAATACTCATAAAGGAGTAAGCACATTTGGAGTATTTACCACAGCAGGATGGTGTATGTGGGACTGGCTCAAAATAAACGGCAGTGCCCATGTTCATCGTAATGAAGGAACATGTCACTCTGTGCAACGATTTAGCACATTATAGTGTTTTTAATAGTTTTTTTTTTTAGACAACAATTAAGCTCTGTGGTGCAGAGGAATAAACTGAATCAGGTTTTAGATACACAGATAATACTTTTTAGTGATCCATTAATTGGAATGGAATTTGCAAACTTGTTGCTTAAACACAAATGGCAGGAACAAGATTTATTAATCAAAAATTGCACTTCTTTGAACAATGTTGTGATGTTTTACAGAGGTATGTTTGTTGTTTAGTTCATTGAGTCAATATAGGGTTATAATTAGATGTTTAATAAACCACCAAAGTATATTCTTGGGTGAAAAACCAAAACCAAACAAACAAAGCACTTTACACATTATTAAAATCTAATATATAAAAACACTGCAAATTATCATGGAGGTGGGGAAAATCCCTTTGGTTGTGATCTGTGGTAGGATTGCTTTCTGTTACTGGTGAAAGACCTCTTTTCTAGTCTATTGTAGGGTCTTTTTTTGTTGTGTTTTGCGCAGTTTCATGATGGGATGCAACTCTGTGGCTGGAGGCCCGCTGGGAGCCACCCACCATCACCGAGCTCTGCCCATGTTGGAAGGCATTAGGAATAACTAATGTGAAGCAAAATAGCCTAATCTGCTTGTCTCCTTTCAGACAAAAGCGACCTGGGTTTCTTCAGTGCTAATTAACAGTGTCAATAGTGACAGGACTCTGGCTTGTGAGTAGCTCAGCCCATTGATTATTTCAAACACGTTGCACTAATTTAGCAGGAAGGGGGGGACTTGGATAAAAAAAAAGGGGTGTTTATCACTGTAGAGGCCAATACAGCCTTTGTGTATTGAGTCCTGAGATTATTTTGCAAAGGCATCGCTCAGCGTGTTCATTGACGTTTCTTCATGATTAGTGAATGTAAAGAGGGTGGATCCTTGTAGAACTCATCAGCTGCAAGGCCAGGGGTATACTAAAGGGTTAATGGTTTTTGTTGGGGGGGCCTTCGAGGTTTTACTCTTACGCACTTGCATTTGAATTCCTCCATTTCATGAGAAGACCTGAGGAGGGGAGCAGGGAGCTGATGTAGCAGCGAGCTGTGCAGGATGCATAAAAGTGTTTGTGTGTGCGCATTAAGAAGTGTATCATTAACTGTCACCAACAACCCCCCAGCCATCACATCCATGCACACACCACCATCACCATCACCACCACCACCACCAGACAACAGTGCTCTGTGTGTAAGTGCTTATACAGTCTGTGTGTTTGCATGTGTGTGTGCGAGCCTGTCCGGCACTCTTTAATAGCCCCTAGGGGAGTGTATCGCACACGGTGACACCACTCCTACTTGCACTGAAAGCCTTTAGCATTAGTCGAGGGCCGGCCACTCTTGAGCAATGCCGAGGAGGCCAAACGGCTCAGAAATCGAGCCGATAGAACTAACCTTATTTAACGGCCAGACATCCAAGCCATTTGCCCACAGAGAATGCCATGCCTGAATGTCATGACCTTTTCTAACTGCGTTTAAAAACCTCCAAGGTCTTCAAGGTGTGGTTTGTCAATAAAAAGATTTTGAAGATTTGTGTGGAGTGGTAAACAGAGAGAAAGGCAATGCATATGCTCAGCTTTTAATGGGTGGTTTATTGCAGATACTGTCATCTGTTGTTGGGCTGATTGAGAGGTTTTTCTTGAGGCTTGTGACAGTGATTGAAGCGGTGTGTGTGTGTGTGTGATGAACTTTAGTCCACACAGTTTTAATAGCATAAATATAAGAGAAATGAAAAGAGAGAAAATGCTTTAAGGGTACCTGTGTGTGTCAGCGTGATTTAGTGTGTGTGTGTGTTTGTGCATAAACAAGAGTGTGTGCCATTTAGCGGGTGATGGGCAGTGTGGACTGATTTAAGGGAAGGGGGAAATTGTCGTGAAGAGCAGCTCTCTCCGTTCAGGCGTCTCAGAGGTAATTGTCTGCCAGAGTAAAACAACACTGTGCAGTAGCACTGCTGCACCGAGCACAGAGTTCATCCTGAGAGGGCGGAGGGGCGACACTGAAGACATCAAGCTTGACAAAAGAGGTAAAAAGGAATTAAAGAAAAGACGAGGGGGAAGGTGTCTGGGGTGTGATTTGAGAAGACGGTGAACAAAAATCTTTTGCTGTGCCATAAGGACAGCGCGTATGGATCCACATAATCGATAACACGATGTTTTTTGTGAAGGTGAAACAAGTACAGGAAGTCAACAGGATTCATTTAGAAATCTCTCTCTGTGGACAAAAGTGTGGAAAACCCTACTTAGGAATAGCACTAGTGAGCCCTCCGATCATATTTCCTCCAGCATGATACAAAGTGGAGACCAAATGTGGTTAGAGGTGTGCCGTTTGCGTCTGGGCTGTTGTGATTAGAAGGAGATTGAATTCTGTTTCAGCCAAAACTGGATGAATACAGTCGCATCTCTGATGACTGACAGGCATTTCCGTGCAAGTGTGGTAAATAGGAGTTAAAGTTCAATTGATGGAACGAGCCGAGAACAGAGCAACTGAACTCAGGCCACAAACCTGTTAAGAACACAAGTACTTTTCATTTTTTTTTAATTTAAAGTGAAAGCCAGTGCATGTCATCAAGCTGACTGGACTTTGTTCGACACATTAACTTACGACATGTAATGATATGCATTGTTTATTTGCATACTGTATAATAACTGATCCAAATTGCGTTTGCTTGTCTGGGTAAGACTATACTTTAACTCCCCTATTTATCATTTATAAGCAGTAAACACACATTTAGTAAAAGTTTATAACACACTATAATGTAGTTGTACTTAACTTTAAGGACATTTCCAAGTGTTTAAGAATGTCTGGTATTTCTCAAACCTTATACTACTATACCAGCCTCTACTTATGGGTGCCAACAGGAGGGGTTATAGTTGTCACCAAATACAATAATATATATATAAGAATAATATATCTGCTTACAGTACAACTACATTATAGAGTATTATAAACATTTAAAAATATTTATATACTGCTTACAAATGCTACATAGGGGGATTAACTGTTTCAGTGTGTGTGAAATGTTTCATACTAAACCAAGGTGTGTGTTATGGGTAAGATTATCTATCACAATTTAATTATAAATTCTGATATTGATATTTATAGTGGTCATTTTTTCTGGAAATTCCTTTGTAAAATTATTTATTGATAAAATAACTTAATGTGAATGTTAGATGTTGGGTAAACTAAACGAATTGAATGCTTGAAAAATCTGGGTATTTCATCATATTAAAGATATCTTGTACATCCAATATTGCCAAAATTGCACACAATGGTCACTCGGTATAAATGGTATGAATGTCTGGTGGCTGACACAATTGTAACCATATGTCACCCTCCCTTAACAGCTAATACAACAAACAGTTAATGATGTGGATCAAATATTAGGTTGTTGCTAGTTTTGCTTTTTTGCTGCATCAAACTATCCTGCACATGAATGAGTAAAATATGGTTAATTTACTGTATGTTTTTAAAGACTGTGAATACCTACAGTACAAACTGAAAACTGTGAAAAAAAATTCCACCTCTGAGGTGTCACTAATCTGGTTGTGGAATTAAGACGGGTAGAAAATGATTTAGCAACAGCCTTAAACAATAAAACAGCAGCTTAATTCACCTCCATATGTCTGTATGTTTGATTTATACAAGTGAAACGAATCCTAGAATAATAATTTCTGTGCAAATTTGAGAAGCAAGGGTTTAGCAGAGGTTACTGAAGAGGCAGTGGGCACAGTATCTTTACTCCTCAGGCTTCTTCCAGTGTCGGCGTCAGTCAGGGTTTGTTTAGAATGGGCAAGCTAATTCCCAACACTTATCATGGAGTGACATATAGGCACCCCTTCCCTCTCAGATTCAAATACATGGGAAGAAGACGTGTCATGGACGGGTAGAATTCCTGTGGTTTAAGTATTATCAGGCTAGTTGGCAACAAAGACTCAGCCCCTGTGGCACAATCACATGAAAGACCAGTAATCTGCTGGCAGCCAGCTGTCATATATGAATATATATATATGAAACTCTCACAACAAGCTGCCCAGGCCTGACACTTGAAGTCAAAAGTGAAGCCCACAGGAAATGGTTGGAAATGCAGGATACCCGACAGAAGCTGTGTAATAAATGCGTAGTAGCATCATAACCTCGCAGTACTGGGAAATATTCACTGACAGCATTTTTTCCAAGACGAAAACTAAATACAAAGTAACCATGTCAACAAATAAAGACTAAACTATAATCTGAAAAACGGACAAATTATGAATAATAAATAATTTATTGATTTATGGTCTAAATGCATATACAGTCCTGCAAAAAACTGCACAAAGCAGTAACAAAACAATGTTAATATAAAAATATCACGGGCAGTGTATGTTTATGGGATGCTCAGGTTATCTTTCATGTTTATACGTTATTGCCAGGAATGACCAGGAATGACTGCAGGATTTATTTTGGCGGTAAACCATCAAAACCGCAGAGATGTTTGCTACAGGAATGTCATTGCATTAATGCTATTGGATGTTTTCACTGCCCGTCTTAAGATAAATCCCACTGTGAATAGTATTTTAGTGAACATGTGAGTGAATACAGTGAAATGCATGCAGTGTGAGCAGCAATGACACTGAGTGATCGGTGCTACATTAAAATCTGTGACCCGTCAGATTCTGTGACGGTAGAAGGTCGACTATAGGAATGACAACTGTATTTACTAAAGACACTGACTATTGTTTTACTGCAGAGTGACATGGGCACTGTGTGCGTTAACCATTACATCCTGCCCTTTTCTGCTAACCTGGTGATTGCACAACACCATCTAATCATGGTAACTGTAGACATCAAAGACAACGACAGGTGTAGCCTCCAAATTTAAAATGCATGATGAAAATGAGACAAAAATTTCACTTGCTGACTAAAGCGACACTAAAACTAACAACAATCAAATGACTAAAATGTGAGTTTTTGTTAAAACACTAAGATAAAGACTGAATTGAAATCCAAAAATGCACACTGCTGTGAGGCTTTGCTAGACACGGCAGGACTATGCATCGTGAATCTGCAGGTCTGTGAATATGCAGTACAGCTGATGTCTTAATGAAAGCTACTGCCTCAGCTCCTCATCTCTCATGAGTTGAATACAAAACCTGAGAGGAATGCAGAGAGGAGCCTCCTATCAACTGAGCGAGGCCTGAAGAGGGCATTTACTGTATTTCCAAGGGCAATGACAACATATCTACAGCCGTCTCTCCATTACTACTAAGAGTGTTCTCTCTTTTACCTCAAAATTACACCCATTTAACTCTGCTGAAGAGTGCTCTCACCAGAGATGAGAGACAGAGAGAGGGAAGACCTAAAGCACTGCACAGTGTGAACCCACTACAATCTACAAGTTGGCCAAAAAGCCATCTTTTCTGATTTACCACCGCCTCTACTGTAAGTGTGTGGCTTTCTTCAATCATCCTCCTTAATGCACTAACCATTAGAGTCTGTCCAGAAAGAGAATATACCCTGGTGTCTCAATTATAGACCAGGACTGAATCTCTACAGCAGCCTTTCGTGGCCATAAAAGGAAATGACTATCCATTTTCTGCGCCGGCTCTGCAGAGTCCTGTCTGTTGTTGGGAGCACCAAAACCCATCTTTCCAAGTGAATCGTCTTATTACTTATTACTGTGGCGAGAGAGCCAATTAAAGTTGGAAAAACATTTGAATTGCCAAAAAGCACTTTCCTTATTCCTTTAACAGCGACTTCTATTCTGTGGTCTTTTCTTCTTATTTGCCAAACTTTCAATTCAAGGGAAAGAAAGCAGGTTTTGAGAAACATTTAAATACAACATCAAAAATGGGGAAGAATGTCACAGACCTGAAGGCGCTACAATGCATAATGTGCTTTGATCTTCTGGGTGCAGCGGTAGATGTGTGAGATTTGGTGATCTGCAAACTCTGAAAAGTTATGCTAGGAAAAAAAATATATAAGTGACAGCGACAGGGATAAAAGCACCGCCCGCAACAAGAGCTCAAATATGAGGTGGGAATAAACACATAAAAGAAAAAAGATTCTTTGGCACAATTTAAAAACAGGAAAGGATCTGACAGGTCTCAGTTATAATATCCCACCACCAATATTATTCTCACAAATACTGAGAAATATCCATTGGAAGATGAACAGAGAAAAAAGTGAAGTGTGTGAAATAGTTTTCTCGTTCTTCTGAAGACCGTTATTACGATTCCACTGTGTTTCTCCTGTGTGCGCGTGGGACTGACAGCACGGCCAGGTTTGCATTTAATGGCCGACACTCCTGAGGAGATGCGATGTGGGAGAGATAATCAGAGGTAGAGAGGAGAGCGGTACATGTGGGAGCAAGGGAATGATAGCGCTGGAAACAGAGAGGCTGAGAGAGACTTGGTGAGAGAGATGTGGGTTAAGTACAAAAATCTGCTGGGGGGGAAAGGCAGCACGACCGTTTATAGCAGAGACTGACAAACAGGTGAAAAGCAGCCCTGAAAATGAGGCAACGAGGAAAAGCTAAGGCTAAGGCCCATGAAATATGGATACTAATCTGTTTATATAGTTAGGATTGGAGGGAAGAGGGGAAATTGGACCTTTGTGGGAGTCCAAAATGTTTTCTGAATTCTCTATGAGTCTGGAATCAGAGAAATGTCGGGATATACTATATTAGTGCTAAAGCAGATGTCCTTAGGAGAGCATTATCCCAATATTTAAACGTTTTTAACATTAGCACATATGACGTGATGCAAGTGCTCCAGCTCATACTGTAAGATGCTTCCCAACCCTATCACATGATAAGAATATCAGTATTGGATGGTTCTGCGAAACCTAAAAATACGTTAAACGTTTTTTAACCTCCAGTGTCAAGATATTTTTGGATATTTTTTTTGATTTGGATTAATGAGGAAGTGAATTTGAAGTTATTAGACTGTGGTTAGCCCATAGTGATCGGCTATAGTACTGCACTATAAATACCTGCCTCAGATCTAAACCAGGAACTGTACTAGTTAATTGATGGACCAGATGGGGGAGTAGAACATGCACAGGGGAAAAACAAAAACAATGAGGCTTAGTCATTATGTCCTGACTCCGGTGTCTTTCTGAGTGGAGTTAGTCTGGTTATTTATTTGTCTACACCTTAGACACACAAGGGTACGCACATCCACCACCTGACCTCCACACCCCTATAATCTGTTTAGCTACATATAGGACACATCCTTACTGCACTGGCTCTGAATGTTGCCATTAGATGTAAATTGTGAGGTCTAAATCATCCAATATGGGCCTAACTCCTAGGGGTAGTGGTCTACCCATCATTCGTTTTGTGTATAGCAACAATTTCTCAATCAATATTCATTTCTGTGTTTCCCTGGCTTTTAAGATGTTTCCTTTTTTGAAGCATAGCTTAAGTGTTTCATAATTAGTTAACCAAAGCAAATAAGGAGAAAGAGATATCACTTTGGTTTAGAGCACCCTTCCCAGCACAGTAAAACACAAAATCAATTTCATTGTCGGTGTCTCTCACATTTAACTAATCTGTATTAACACTCACTATGTGTATTAGGACACTGTAATAAAAAGCCCAGGCAGTCATAGCAAAAGAGAGCCTAACCCAGAATGACTAATATCACATAAACAACTACCAGAGTACCAATCAGCCAAATAGCAAAAATAACCCTTCCCTTCATTCAGACTCATTAAAAGGAATTACAGAGAGAAAACAGATATAATCGTATTGTGTGCTTTTATAATATCAGAAGTAATGGCTTTCATTTCCAGAAAACATGTGCTGTTACATCGTAGTAATGCAAATGCCATAAGGAATGGGAGCTGTTGAACAATGAAATAAACTTTGGAAACACTGGCACACCTTGATATTTCAGAGGATCATGCTATAAAGCTCAAGAGCGCTATCCAATGAGATAAATGATGGTGTATAATGTAGTGCATTGTGAGGAGTTTTGCACATGTAGTCAGTGGGGGCATTTGTTTTCCTATTTACTTTTCAATGGATATATAATATATGTTTGAGCCAAGAGGAAAAGTTGTACTTCCTGAGCACAGCCTATGTGCCTTCGACCAGTTTACTGTAACAACAGGATTTCGATTTGGGAAGCTCACGGGCTTCCAGTTCCACAGGACAAAACCCATCATCTATTTACATTGTCCAGGGATCTAGGGGTCAAGTATGATAGATGACATGCCATCTGCTTATCAGGCCCTTCCAGAGATTATTGGGGGAGTTAGCACTCGGCAAAAATGAAGGTCAGCATATCACCTCATAACAAACTATACAGGACAGGAGTTGGGGTGGCGGTGCGGTAGCGAGAGGAGGGTGCAGAAGGGGTTTGCACGGCTCTTGATCTTACCCCCACATAACTGATAAGGCTGGTAGAAAATTCTCTGCCAAAAAGGATTATATGTTGGTAGCTCAGTGTGTCTGACACTAGGCATGCTGCGTAAAGAGAGTGTATGAATGAATATTTCATTTCTGCCATTAGCTGGGGGGCGACTCCCGAGTAGTCAGTAGTCACATTGGTGACTATATTGTAATTGCCGCTTGATGCAACTCAACCTCAGCACTTCTGGCTCGTGCTTCTGGCTACAGAAATGCAAAGGAACAGTATTCATTAGCATTGTTAACACTGAGGTGTCTGTTTTTAGCTGTCGTTTGTTGAAACATAGCCTCTAACAGTTTCCCATGTTCAGGAGTCCTGCGTGGTTCACCTCATGATGAAGACTTTACCCGAAACATCGGAGCGAAAACAAAAGACACACACTGCCTTAGTATGTTTTTAGTTTAGTGCAAGTTTGTGAGCTTGGCTGTGGATGATTTAGAGGGCTGCAGAAGGAGAAAGGTGGCAGAGTCTGTGCTGTGTGTGAAGTTAGAGCCACGGGATGGAAAAAAGCCCCTTTTCTATTTTAATCTCAGTAAAAAAGTGTGTGTGTCATTCTGCTTTTCTGCTAAGCTACAAATGTAAAGAGACAACATATGGGTTGTGAACCAAGTTTGGTTTGAAAAGAACTGTGGAACAGCTGAAGATGGTATTATGTAATTGCAGCTGCATACTGATTGACAGTGATTTGTCTGATTGATTGTGCCTGGGGTGAAACAAAGGACAGCCAGATCTCTTCAGCTCATTCAATGACATCCAGATCCAAGCATCAGTGTTCTCCTGCACAATGTCAAAAATAATCCTTATGGAAATTAAGGACATGCAGTGGCAGCAAAAACATATTACTGTGTCTTAAAGCCAAAGATATCGTTAATATTTTTTTTAGCTTTTCCTTCCATGACTGGTTTATTCAGGATGACCCAATATTTAGGTTATCAATAATAATCAGTATTCCAGTAGCAGTATTCCATGCCCACTGGATTGCAAGCCCTCTGCACTCTACCCATTAATATTTAGTATTTTCAGCAAAGAGAATTGTAATGTACACCTGCTTTTCTGTTTTTAGAGCTCTAAAACATGCCATAATTTGCAGTGAGTTGGTGAATATGGGAGGCATTTTCTCCATTTTGTCAGCTCAGATGTTTAGGCTTTCATGTTGAAATACGTGTAGAAATAGAACTTTTGTTTGATGTGACACCATATTGACAACAGCACCCACACACAAAGTAAAGACGGTGTTTCAAACAAAAAACAAATACAGTGACTCTCAAAGTCACTTTGCCTTCATTACAAGCCAAGGGTTGATAGCAACCGATCAGCAGAGAGGCTGTTCCTCATCCACAAAGGAGGGCCTCAGTTGGGTGAACATCTGAGAACTTTTAATTTAAAATATTACTTAAAACGGTTACTCTTTTATCACTATAAATTCCCATTGAGACCAAACATAAAAAAAAACTATGATCAAAAGTCCTAAAGTTATTAAACTTTAATGAACACAGCTAAAGATGCATTATGTATTAGGGCTAAAGTTAGAAAATGTTGCAACAGTATCAGTCAGGTACAGATTTAATCACCAAAGTAACACATTAAATGGTTTCAAAGACAGACTAAATGTGCTTATGAGCCTTTTCCAGTAGTCTAATATTGACAAAGTGATGGCCAAGAGAGAATATTAATTAAGAACAAAGACTTTTGAATTTTGGAGGACTTCGGAAGAATACTTAATAAGGTAGATTATCTCTTTGATGTTGTGCTCTGGACCTCGAATAAAGAAAGATCGCTCTAAATCAATCAGAAAATGATCTTTATTGAGCTGGTGAGACGTTCAATTTGGATGGATACAAGAAAAATACAGGGCACCATTCTGGATTAAATATTAACAATTCTTAAAGGTTGCTCCATCATGGGTCCTCTTATGATCTACTCCACAAAATTAAATGATAGAACGATAGGTAAATGCTTCACATGCCAGGCTTCTACGGCCACAGGATAAGAGTTACCGCCTCTGAAATTAGTTCTGATTATACCACGTATGGAAAAAAAAAATTAATAACAATCATGCACTATGGAAAATTAGGGCTAAGAACAGGATTAATAGGGGAGTGATTAGCTTCACTTAGCTACACTCAGGCTGCCTGAATTTGGTTTATTTGGGAGTTTTACATGACACACGGGAATCAGAAAGAGTCACACACATTATGTATAATGCATGTAATACTCCTTGAACTAGTAGCACAGTACACTGTACCTCGCAAAGACAAGAAATGGGGCTGAGAACAGTGTTAAGAACATTGTTTTTCTACTGTCAAGTGATTTGCGGGAATAAACAGAAGTGAAAGCCTGTGGGAGCATATGCTTTTATCACAGATCTACATTTCATTGGGATGACAGGGTGCCACCGAGCCAGCTGCTTTACAGAATTGGAGCCTTGCTTTATGTTTAAGTAAATACATATAAATCCATATGCTAAAGATAAAAGGAGCTTAAGGCCTTTATTGTCAATATTGGCTATAGTGGCATATTACCATTTTAAACATAGGTAGTGCAAACATTCACAGTGCAGTATATAAAGTGTTCTAGAAGTAGTGACAGCAGATGGGTTCTATTTCTGTCTGTGGTTCCCTAAGTGTAGTCCCTACATATCTGTACAGCATTCATGAGATAAGATAAGTTAAGAAAGGACAAGATAAGATTTTATTGATCCCCTGGGGGAAAACTAAAGTTCCAGAGGTCAACAATACACTGTATACTGTAGGTATAACTTTAATATACCAAGAAAAATTTAAATGTAAAAGCTGTAGTATATACATTACAATATACTAGACCAGTGATAAGAGTGAGAAGAGAGTGGAATCAATCTTCTCATCTAACTCTCTGCAAGAAGGCAAATACGATCATTTCCTAAAATGTCAAACTATTCCCTTTAAGATTACTAATAACACTAATAATAATTAGGAAAATAACAGGTATAGCCGTGACTGTGTCACTGTTCAGCAGCAAGTCACCACAGAGCCTGGATGTTGGAGCAGTTAGCTTGAGCGCAGTGAGTGTGACAGGTCTGGCTGAGTGGGAGTGGGTTGGCTGTGTGGGTGTGGGGGGTCACAGCTGGCTTAGGCTGTGGTCACAGTTGCTGTTGTGGTGTCTGATAGCAGTGGGCACAAGTGAACGCCTGAGGCGTACCATCTTGCACTTTGGTGGGATGAGCCGGTGGCTGAATGTGCTGTCCATCTGCCACATTTCATCGTCGAGAAAATGAGAGGGGTTATTCGGGATGGCGTACACCGCGTCCATCATCCTTCGCTCTGCTTCTGCCTCCAGACTGTGCAGTTCCAGCCCGATCACAGAGCTGGACTTCCTTAGCAAATTTACTGGCATCACCAGCCTCGATGCCGCCTCCCCAACACAGCACAGCCAAGAACAGTGCACTGGCTACCGCTGACGTTCAGCAGCCTGTTGCGCACACTGAAGGATCTCTGTGTCCTCATAGGAACTTTCTGCTATGCCTGTATGAATCCACAATCTCTACTTCTTCTCCCTGGCCGATAGCCGGGCCAGGGGAGGCTTCCTGCTTCTATGGGTGCCAACTGTCAACTCTTTAGTTGTGTTGATAAGAATTCCAAGTGCAATTTATTGCATTGTGGTCAGTATTGCAGATTAGTCAGGGCTGAAACTCGCAAATCCCATATACAGCCTACAGGTTATCCAACTTTCTGTTTGGTATATACAGTATATATCTTCCATAATCAGATTATCAGATTGACTTAAAGGACCATATTGCTGGTTTTGCACGTTTTAGTGAATCAACTTTACATTGAATACACTTTCTACTGATGTCTGCTCTACTGTTTGTCATTTGTATTGCGTATTTCCCACCTTTCAAGCAACCGCTGGTTTCAGTATTTCAATATCCTTCTCCATGAGCTGGACACTTAAAATATATAATCCATCTGACATTTTATTTATTATTTACCTTACATTTATTATTTAAATGTTACTGTTGGGTAGTAATACAGTTGCTAGTTGGGATCATTATGAAAACTATTCTTGTAGAACAAGAATGTCCACAGTTCTGTCTTTGAAAGACCAGAGTATACAAGCGCAGAGTCAAAACAATCTCATATCATGCAAATAGGATCTAATTAACCTACATATTAACATTTTGGCCCATCTCAATCAATTCTTATTAGCAGAGCAAGGTTAGATATAAAAGCACGACTGATGTTGCCTATTAATGTTGTTTTCTCTTTGTAATTTTATTTTTTTATTGCAATTTGCCCTTGATCAATGGGCTGAAGCATGCGCTGCAAATTCTGTGGGGGATGAACAGTTTTTTCCACTTCAGATCTCCTGATTCGCTTACCTTACAGACTCCTTATTGTGGGAGCCCATCTTCCCAAAGTCATTCACAGGGGAAATAAAAGCAGATAATAACCTGGTAAAATTAATTATTAAACGTGATTAAACAACGGTTGGGACAAAGAGCCATTTGCAGGGATCTAAAATAACTCCCTTTGCCAAGCCACTTAGTGAGGGGACCATCAAAAAATTAACTTCAAATACAACTTGGAACAAAACAAGAACAGTGGGTCGCTGAGTGAGTTTATCTCCACGATTGAAAACACTGGTGTTCCTTTGGACCATGAAATTGTCATTTGTTCTGCAAGCGTTACATCAAATGAGAGTTCAGGGCCATGCCAGGAGTGTCAGCTGCTGCTGAGATTATTTTAACTTATCTGACAGAATCTCCATGGATAATTACATTTGGCTCAGATATGCAGGTAGTGAATGCAGGCAAGAACGTACTAATCCAGGGCTGTGTCTTCACAAGACGCAAGAGAAAAACGGTGGCGGCTATCCACAGAGCAGGATGACAATTCACAAAAGCCTTTAGCAGATTCATCTTACAATAAGAATCCTCACGTGATTATGTGCGTACTGGGTGCAGGTTCATCTAAGCACGTTTGAGTACTACAGCATGTTTTCCTTTCAGTGTATCCCTATTGTGTATCCGTGCCAGCAAGCGTTCTTTTGTGCATGTCTGCATGTTTCTGTGCAACAGTATTGAGCAAAAATAATGTAACCAGCATGAGAGATTACATTCTGTGACTTGCTTAAAACCATTAGCGAGGGAGAAAAGACAACCAGGCAGAGGGGATTACTCTGGGCTGGAATGTGGAAGCGGGAAGAATACAGTGGGGGGGAAACAAGGGCGACATTGACAGTGTAGCGCCGACAACAGCTCTAGCAAGGATATCAGGTTAAAGAGGGTGGCAGTGCGCCAACTGATTGTTCTAGAAAGAGGAAAGAGGAGAAAGATAGACAGAGGAATATAGGGAGATTAAGACGCAGAAAAAGAGTGGGGAGACGGAAAGGGAGTGATAAAAGTACAAAGACAGCAGAGATTCCATCTTGCAAACAACAAACCAAGGGCCTTTGCCACCAACAGCTTCCTGCCTTTGATGTATACTGCATTAAGGTAGCACTGAGGAGCAGGAGAGTGGTGGTGTTGGTGGTGAGAAAGCCAGAAAGAGAGGAAGAAGAAGCCATCAGCATTATGAAAAGCATCAGACCCAGAGGCCTATGGAAGAGCCACTTTGATGACACTACTGTTTGCGCCACATGGGGGTGGTGGTGGTGGTGGCGGAGGCGAGGTTGTAATGAAAGGAAGGGGGGGCGGGCGTGATGACACAGGCTGCAGGAAGTATATGTAGCCAGGCTGTAGAAGCCAGCCCAAAATTAACAAGGGAAAAAAAGGAATGCAAATAAACAAAGGACATACACTGAAGCTGTACACCCAGCAGGCATTCCAGCCACACAACTGAAATAAATCAAGATGGAGGAAAGGATTTCAGCTCAGGTTAGTATGAGGCAGCGGACCTCTTTGCCGATTTGGTTTACAGCATGGTGACATATACTGACCTGGGCTTGAGACAGCACTAGTAGTGGTGGGTTCAATAATTGCTACAGGGGAGGAGAGGGGGGAAAGGGGAGGGGGAGGGAAAGAGGACATTCATGTATTATTAACAGAATGGAGACGTAAAATAAAAAATAAAAATGCATGCAAGGACAAAAGGACAGGGGATGGAGACAAATCCTCTCTATGCATTAAGGACAGATGTCTCTGTGGCAAGATGCAACCTCCACATGCTCAAACAACACCCCTTATCCCCCCGGGTGCCTCGGATTTGCATGGGTTACTGCTAAGACAGAAAATGAGGGGAACCTGGCGGCTGGGGCTGCTCCAAAGCCCTGAGGGGGTTTTGTGATTGGGTGAAAAACTTTCATCGCACTTCTTGAAACTGACTGTTGCTCCATTTCATGTCCTCCTTTTAGGTTGTATGAAGCGGCCACCGAATGAGCAATAATAAAAAAAAAAGAGGGGGTGGGGGGGACTTTTAGTCTGCCTTTGATCCCTCTGAGGGGGGAACTCAGAGTCCCAATCTGATTACCTTATGAACTCATTTCAGGCTGAGCCACTGGTGGCATTTGGGAGATGGAATAATGTGACATCCCGAAATGTTCAGTTCAGTGTGTCAAACTACTAGAGCTGAGTGTGTCGACGGACGGTCGGCAACCAACACGTCTTCAAGTGTACGTGTAAAATGTCACACCAAGTACATCTTATCCTTCCTCACATTTGTGGTAAAGATGCTTCTGCAGACTTTGTTATAGAAGGAACCAAACATGTTTACTTAAGAAGTCATTCTGTAATGACTAATAGTCTGATGCAAACAGGAAAGAAAAGCAATATGTATGATTCTTTTTGACAGCCAAAAAATAAGCATAACAAATGTGGGTGTGGATAAGGTTACTGATACCAAGGACTCAATAATCACTTTCTTTGCCAGTTTCTCCAAACTCGCAGCTAAAGCCGTACTCTGCTGTGCAGTGTGAATTATTTAATACTGGTTTGGTATGAAGAAGTGACTGTAATGTAAACATTACAGCCCATTTGATCTGAAGTTTGCGACAAATAAATAAATAACATGGCTTTCTGTTTGGTAAACAAGCACTTAATTTGAGACATCTGTGCCCGGGTGTGTGCAGTGACTCACTCGGGGGGGGCAGGGTGTGTGGCAAGGCTTTACCAGAGCTCAACTCAAAGTGATGCAGTGGCTGGACTCGTAGGGTTTATTCAGCTTTGCGTTTTTTGGCACAGAAACAGTGCGACTTTCACTTGCGGCTAAAAAACTATTGATGCTCCTCGCAAAGGTATCAACCGCCTTCTTGCGGAAGGCTTCATGGTGGAGGAGGAGCTTATCAATCACAAGGGGAAAACCATGGCAGGCATTACACCTCACACGTATTCACACATAAAAAACGAATGCTATTTTATGTTGCTGCAGTGAGCTGCTGAATCTAGGCCATGCATAAGTGCAGAAGCCTACTTAGACTCTCCATTTCAATCGATTTACATGGGAACTCAGCAAAAGGGTGCACTGGGTGCTCTGTGGTCTCTGTGTCACCTTACTGAAACGCTCTAACAACTGTGTAATGACTGTGCTGCTGTTAACAGGCTACTGTTAGGCCAGCAACAGTGACACTGTTGTTTTCATTCCATTTCATCATTCTGTTTGATGGGGACACTGTGTAGGAATACGTGAAGTGATATGCCTTTTCCCCTTTGTATATTGGCGGGGAAATGGTCGAATTCATCTTTTCTTCCACAAATGTTTCCACTTTAAGTACTCCTGGGGGAGCTGATATGTGAAGACAGTTTCTTTTTAGTTCTTCAAACAGCCAGGCGGGTGCGATCTGATTAATACTCGAGCATGAATTCACCAGTGAATCACATCATGAGCTCGCAAACACTCGTCCATTACTGTGGAACATATCTTTTGACATGCAATCTCTCCCTCATAGCTCCACACTGACTTGGGCTTTTTCTCTCACTCAGCAGAGCAACGCATCATTTCACGCAGTCATGTATGGCAGTCAACCTCTTGCACAGCCTGCTCACTTGCAAGATAAAACACATTAGTTTTCACAGCTATTTCATTTCATGGATTGCTATTCTCTTTGTTCTTTTCAGACGGGATAATGCAAGAGATTTATAGGACATGATTTGTAGAAACTAGTGCTCATGTGGGGCCCTGCTCAGCGTTTAGCTCATCACAAGCATAACGAGGAGTTAATACTAAAGCTGCACCCAATATTAGGACTCCAGACTCATACAGACACTGTACTTGTTGGAGCAGTCCTTAACATGTGGTGTGTTTGGCATTAAAATTTCACAAGAGAGCATTTAGGGAGCTATTAAGACCAAAGATCTAAAACAAACACGCAGCAAAGAGACAAAATGTCTTGAACCTTTTCATGGAATATTAGCGCCAAAACCCAGGTTTGTAAATCGACTTTTCAAAGATACAAATTTCAGCACCTCATGAATTACATGGTGAGTCAGTAATATTGATAAACAATCCAATCAAACCCCACAGACAGCGTGGCCATTTTTGTGATAGTGGAGTCGAAATCTCACTCAGCACCCCATAGAGGAACAGGTAGGAAGAGGATGTTCAAAAAGAAACTTTGCAGTCTGGGCTATCGTAGGTGTCCAATCCATCTTTGCTGCTCCATTTGAGTGCATTATCAAGGTATTGTTCATGCAGAGACACGTTCCTTGTTTGAAGTGTTTCTGTATTTTTCTGTATTCTTAAACGTTTTCCTCACTGATACCTCCATGATGATGGAAAAGTCGGTGTTAAAGGGTTAGTTGTTCATTTGTGAGCCAGCTAATTAATTTATTCATCCTGTCATTTTTAATGCTGCCCAGAGAGTGTATCATCCTGTGAGCATCCAACGGGCTCAGTCATTCAGGGATGAAGGTTCTTAGCAGTGCTTCTGGCCTCCTACGGGAGTTGGCGAGGGTGGGTGGGGTGTGGGTGGGGTGTGGGTGGGCAGAAAGTCCATTGCCCGCTGGGCTGCAGGATGAACACTCTGCCACAGCACCAAACATTTCCTCATTGCAATGCGACTGGAAAATGTTAATGGATTTTCTGATTGCCTAAATATGGAAATGCAGGCATTCAAATGATGGCGCAACACTGCAAGGGTACTTTTGGGGAAAATAAAGGACACTGCAACCTCACCATGTTCAATTTTATTCAGCATATTTTGATACGTGAGTATTTGAAAATGAATACACCTAAAAACTATGTCAAAACACAGCTTCACCTTAAAAGTTTTACCAGTGAAAAAAACAAACAGAAAACAGCTGGATGTTCCCAGGACCTACTTGGTTTTATGGCCAATGTGGACACATAAATAGAAGTGGTAGTAATTTTACACAAAGAATGGTGAATACAACTTGCTAAAAGGTGATACATTACCTTCCCACATGGCTTCAATATTATTTCCCTGCATTTTAAGCTGTTACCACACACCCACATTTCAGGTTTCACCTTTAGCACCCATTTTCCTGCATCTCTGCTCCATGACTCAGGTACAATCACACGGTGCAGGAACAAACAACATCATCAACAACAATGGCAGATGAGGAGACATGTCGAAATGACACCTACACATGCGGTGATTGATAAGCGTGACAAACGAACACGACGTTCATTAACCAAGTAGCCAGCAGTGTCTCTTTTGCCTGAGGGAGGCTGAGCAGTGACGGAGGGAGAGAGAGAGAGAGAGAGAGAGAGAGAGAGAGAGAGAGAGAGAGAGAGAGGCCCCGCCGCCGCTCAGCTATCTCTCTCTCCCCTCACACCTTCCTTCACACAGGCAGGTTGGCTTCTAACTCGCCGCCCCACCTGCGAGGATCCTGCCAGTCCAACACAGATGCATCC
>JAVQJF010011516.1:0-19646 GCA_036023855.1 Gadopsis marmoratus
AGGGTCCAGGTGTCGCCTCATGCTACCAGTAGTGACACTGACTCTAGTCAAATGCAAAACAGTGAACTAGTGAACAGTGAAACTAGTGAAAACAGTCAGAAAAGATGAGGAGGGGAAGAAACTGTAAAGTGTTCCTTTAATTTTTTTGGAGCAGTGTATGTTACTGTATATATCTTAACATGAGATTGCTGGCTGCATTCGTCTGTGTGACCTTTGATACAAAACTACTGCAATGAAACAGTTAACTGTTAAATACACTTAATTCTATCAACGTACTTTTTAGGTAGATTTCCTTCCTCATTTCTCCTTTTAGAAAGGTTTAAGCGCACAATAACGTCTTTAAGGGAACATCCTTACATTTTACGCTCAATGCACTTGTCACAAGATGTAGAGGCGTCTGTCTCCTTTATGTCTTGTATGAGACATTGAACTGGAATGTCAAAATAAAACCGGAGCAACGTTTCCAAACCAACGTGTCCCTGCAAGTCTACACTGCTCTCACACAGATATTAGTCGTTCCCTTTAAAAAGTTACTGATGGAGGAAAGAAAACATCAAGGATCGTCTCCTGATCGCAGCAAAGGAGATAAGGGAGTAAAACGTCAACTTGAGCTGTCTGTGCGTCTGAAGTTTGATTTTGACGTGCATCTTCTTCCTCACGCTGACTAACCGTTCATTTTCTGATCTTTTATTGCAGCGTTCTGCCATGTTTAGGGTTGTTTATCTTCTTCCCTTCATCACAGGTGGTTTCTGGTCCACCTGAAGTCCAAAGTGTGCCAGTACGCCAGGTGCTGCACAGGTGAAGTCAGATTAAGGTTTGTGTTTTGGGCGGGGGCTCCAGTTTCCGTGACAACGCAGTGAGGATGAGGTTGAACTTGTTGTAGCGATCCGATTGGTTGACTGTAGCCCCACGGCTTCCCCACAGCAGCCGCAGCTGAAAGTCTGTTTTAAACACCTCCAACAGGTCCTCATCACACGGGAACCCTAAAGGCACAAACACAAAAACTTTGTGATTCTGAAAAACATTTATTTACAAAAAAACCCCATATTTTCTTGTTATTACCTTGTAAGATCTTCTGTGCATTGGCCGTGTAGCTCTGCGCGTTGTGTGCGACGTTGCGTGCAGCCTCTAGGTGGCGCAGCATGATGTCGCAGCCCTGGTCGCTGGTCTCCCAGGGCTCCGCCCCCTCTGATGTGATTGACGGACGCTCCATCAAAGTGAGGAGGGGCAGCAGGAGGGGGACGCAGACCACTGGGGGAGATGAAGCTGCAGGAGGAGGAGGAGGAGGGAGGTCAGTGTATTTAAAATAAATTTACTTTTTCAATGTCAAACTTACAGAATCGTTCTATGATCGCCGAAATCCTTGGATCAGTATGTTGAAGTGTGTGTTCAGTACCTGTGCCCTCATACAGATTCTTGTAGAAAGGTTTGAGTGTTTTCTCGTAGCTGATGGCGGTCTGCGTGTAGTTCCTGCGTAGAGTCGTCCACGTTTCCTCCAAACGACTGATCTGCAGACGGAGCAACAAACATCAACTCGGAAGCCCCAAATGCGCTGAAAGCACACGCATTTTGAAGTGCGTTTGTTCAAATGTCTGAACGTGCACCAAAGGGTTAGTCATGTCAAACTACCTTGAAGCACCGACTACTACACCTTGTTTCCAATTTGGAGCGTTTTTTATGCAGCAGCCGTACCGACCTTTTCCCAAAATATTGCTTTTTGTAACGTTACCAAAGATAGAATCATTACATAGGATGAAGTGGCCAAATATGGTTTCTAAATCTCTAAATGCAGTGTTTTCTTCATATTTGCTGTTATTGGTCAGGTTGTATGCTTTCATGCAAACAGAAAGACACATAGCTGGAAATAATGTAAAGTAGCAATGAATGACTCAGGTGAGTCATGTTTGCCTGGTTGGGATTGACAAATATTTCTACACTTTCATTCCGTAAAGGTGGTTCTAATTACTAATTATCTAAGTGTATATTTCTGTGTGTGTGTGTGTTACCTGCGGCAGGTCCAGAGCCTTCATCAGGGCCGTGAAAGCGAACAGGTCGCCCACCGTGTCCTTCAGCTCCAATGCGACCAGGATGATGCGATTTAAGGTGGACGCCCGCTCCTCCACGCTGCCCGTGCATCCCAGAATATCCACGGCAACGCCTATCGCCATGGTGTGGTGCCTGGGAGACGGAGGAGAGGCGGATTATGAGCAGCAGCCGACGACAGTGTAATGTCTGCGTCTATTTTTGTTTCTCTCACTCAGTTTCTAATCTGATCTGTCAGCGGCGGTCTGGTTGTTTGACAGGACAGAACTGGCTGCGTGAAGGGGAATTTATCCTCATTACAGGACAACAGAATGAATCACTGCTGATGTCACCTCAAATTTCAGTTTTTGTGCAGGCTGGTGTATCAGATTCTGTTGAACCAGCAGTTTCCAACTTTTTTTTGGTTTGCAACCTCCTAAGATAAACACATGTTAGAGGTCTGAGGAGCTGAAAGTACTCAGTAGCTCTTCTGTTGGATCGGACCACACGGGCCAGCCTTTGCTCCCCACGAGCATCAATGAGCCATGACCCTGTCGCCGGTTCACCGGTTTTCCTTCCTTGGACCACTTTTGGTTGGTACTGACCACTGCAGCCCGGGAACACCCCACAATAAGCTGCAGTGTTGGAGATGCTCTGACCCAGTCGTCTAGCCATCACAGTTTGGTTCCTTGTCAAAGTCACTCACATCCTTCCTCTTGCCCATTTTTCCTGCTTCAACACATCAACTTGGAGGACAAAATGTTCACTTGCTGCCTAATTTACCCCCCCCCCCTACTGATGGGTGCCATGGTAACCAGATAATCAATGTTCTTCACTTCACTTGTCAGTGTGTACGTCTTTTCTTTCTTATTACCTTTGGCCAGAGCCAGGCTAGCTGTTTCCCCCTGATTCCAGTCTTTATGCTAAGCTAAGATAACTTCCTGCTGGTTTACGTGCAGGCGTGGGAGTGGGATTAATCTTCTCATCAAACGCTCGGCAAGAACGCAAATAAGCAGATTTACGAAAATGTGTTACCTCATGGAAAATCTCCTCTGAATAACCCAAAACGTTAAGTGGTAAGGACTCGTGCTCTCATTCTGTGCAACATGTGTGCTGTCGCGTGTGTACGTGCGTGCATGAAGTGTACCTTTCCATCAGGTCCAGCCTCAGCTGTTGACCGTGTGGCAGCGTCACCAGCTCCAGACCGGAGGACACGCCCATCTGACCTTTAAGCTCTGGAGTCACTCCGAGTATCCTCGCAACCTGCAGGGGACAAATACGTTTGCAAGAGGCCGTCAGTTACACTCAGCTGTTTTACCTTCCTCTCTTATCGTTTGTGTGTGTGTTGGATGTAATATTTAGTTAGATTCAGCGTTGTTTTCTTTCTGAGTGATTCTCCTGCGTCATGAGGAGGATTTTATTGCAGCAGTAACATCAGCTGCAGGATAGAAATCTAATTCTGTACACACACACACCCCCCCCCCCCCAGGAAATGCATTTACCTCCAAATGAGACACAGGTGAATCATTTGCTGACACTTTATAGATCCTGTTTGAAGCTATATATAGTAACTACAGTTTGTGGGTTGCCAGGTTGTGAAAAACAGTAGTTTTTATTAATGGCCTATATCTAATATATACAGCCTTCATAAATAATGTATTAACCACTAAAAGCTATTGGTTTCAACTTACAAAGAGTCTAATGAGTAAAGTATGATGCTGTTGTACAGGACTGTGTAGTGTTCCTCTAAATGTCCTTTATATATGTCATCGTTTTTTTAATTTTACTGATAAACACCCAGTTATTTAAAAGGAGAAGATCAATTTATGTATTTTTAATTATTAGGTTTTATGTCCCCAAAAATCTGCTTTCCCTCACTGTTCACTGTAGTTTCCAGAAGCGAACTTGTTGTTGCAAGCAGCATAATTTATCGGTTTTGGCCTATATGTGGGCCAATAAGGAACAAGACAAGTTGTGTTTATAGAAACAGTGATGCCATTATATAATCTGCCCACTAGAGAGCACCGACAACTATATTTTTCAACTGTAATCCAGTTTTGTCCTGAGAAGAAAGGAGGTGAAAATGCATTGGAAGTGGAATTTGCAAACCAAATTTTTACTTTATTAATATATTATAATTGCTTTTAATCAGATTTTCAGAAGGTGTTTAGTGTTCAAAATAATCATCAGCTCCTGGATTCATAAAAAAACAAAAACAAAATCACAATATAAAAAAATTTGCCAAAAGGTTTTATTTAAAATGCTACAGATGTTTGCTACTGCAAATGTGAAATTTGTAGTAAAGTTAATTTATTTGTAACCACATTTGATGATTGTGGAACAAAGTGCTTTTATAGAGAAGTTAAAAACACCAATTACTGTGTGTGTGTGTGTACCTGGCAGTCAGCCATCAGCAGGTGTCGGGCGGTACTGTGGTGATTGTGGCTGAGCAGCAGCTCCTTCGCTCTCTTCAGAACCACCATCTCCAGCGGTTTGTTTTCCGGTGGCAGAAGTCGAGATCCGAACTCTGCCGGCCGGAACGTCGACTCCGTCTCCACGACCGGCCACTGGAAACGGCTCCTCTTGTCTTCCTCCTCCTCCTCTTCCTCGCTGGTGTTTTCTAAGGCGGCGATGGCGTGATGGTAGGAGCTTCTGTCCAGTCCTCTCTTACCTCCCGCCTCCTCCTCCTCCTCCTCTCTGTCTCCTTCTCCCTCTCTCCTCAGCCTCTCCACGTAGCTGCAGTCGTCTGTGATGGGGTTACGTTTGGATTCCTCCCACTCCAGCGGACTGCAGGACCTCAGGTCTGCAGGGCTCGGCTGCAGGCGTTCAGTCCATCCCGTTTTGGCCTCTGGTGCTGCAGGCAGGAGTGGATGTTGGAACTTCAGGGGTTTGACTGGAGGCACAGGAGGGCCAGTGATGGCTGTGGAGTAACAATCACATCCGTAAGTATTACTGACTCTTACTTTATTAAAAGAGTGCACCTGTTAGTGCAAACGTACGAATATTTCCAAATCCACTCAAAGCACTAAAAAAATTGTCTATGAAGAATAAAGTTACCTCCACTCCTCCAAGCAGAACCAACAATTTCCACACATGTGGAGTCCAGGGGAGGTGCCGTTAGCCTGGGGGAGGTAGAGACTGTGAGGTTGGAGGAGCTGGAAGGGGGAACCAGTGGTTGAAGGCACGGGGAGCGAGGAAGTCGGCCCAGCGGCACCTTGCTGGGTTTGGGAGGCGGTTTAGGGCACAGCTGGCTGTCAGAGCCCCGGATGACCTGGCCTGCCAACACGTGATACAATATGTTTTATCAGATATACATCAATGTAGCAATCCTCTGATATTTAACTTTAAAATGAAATATGGCTGTATTTAGAACATTTCTTATCTAATTTCTTCAACAGTGAACCATATAAGGCCAAAGTGTCGTTTATTTACTTTAAATCTTTATTTAGCACATGAGGACAGCGTTGAATTTAACTTTCTGTTTGCATACAAACAATGGCAGGAGCAAATAAGGAGAGTGTTCACACCTACAGGTACACACTTAAGAGGGAAAGCGGCTGGCTAATTTTTAAAAAGCCCCAGAGGGTTTAATTGGGTCTTGGTATGCAGAGCAGCTTTACTTTTCAAGTCGAACAAATAAGAAATGTTTGGCGATTCAGAGGCCTGAAACAAGGATACTTGAGTTGATCCTTGCTTCATGTTAGCTGCAGGGATGTGTGTGTTTTCAGAAAAGACGAGCAACGGAGGTTTTCTTCTTACCTATTTTACTGTCATTTATACGCTGCAATTTTTATTTGTTTGTCTTTTTTTTGCTTTCAATTTCTTTTCCGGTTTATTTTGCACCACTTGTACATCTATACTGTATGTGTGAAAGGTTCAGCATAAATAACGTTTCTCATCATTAAAGACAAAAAGAATTGCATGGAAAGCTTCTGATGAAGCTGAAGCTGTATAACATTTTACACAAAGCCATTAAAATACGGCTAGGTGAACGTTATCTGGCTACACAATATCCTGAACTAGATGCAGAACAACAAGTGGGTAACAATCGTTACTAAGCAGCAAGTGCAATATTTCTGAGGGTTTTGTTTCCGAGGGGCTCTGTAATTTAACAGATTTGCGTAACAGTGGGATTTTATATTTCAGCTCTACTCACCTGCCAGAAGCTCTGCAGATCTCCGTGGGACAGAGGGGCTCAGCGCCGGCTCGCTGCCCGTCCGAAAGACTGGAGACTTGGGGTTGGGGCTCGGGAGGAGAGGGTCAGGAGGCTGCTGGCGCTGCGGTTTGGATCCTGGAGAGGAGAGGAGACGACAGGAGAGGATGCAACAGAAGACAGAGAGGACAGGTAAAGGTGAATACATAAAATAATATAATGTGCGAGTGCGGGATTATTTGGATTATTTTTCCGTCATCAGAAAGAGGAAGATGAGCACAATTTTACTTTCACTTACCAAGAGGCAGGTAGCTTTCTGACTGGTGCGCCTTGAGCGGGCGTCGCCTCTCTTGGACCTGATTGAGACTTGCTGGTTGGCTGCCACAGCGATCCTTCAACCTAAATGAACGAGTGTCGAAAAACCAACATCAATAAACATATTTACACACAAACAGTCATAAAGAAGGAATAAACTAAACCTATTTCAAATATGATTTAAAAGGTTGACACTAAGAATAAAACACTTATTCTTTCCCTTTTCCCCTATACCTCTTTTCTTCTGCCCCTTTGTTCTGTTCAACTCTGGACTACATATTTATGTTTTCCTCAGTCCCGCTCTGTGTCTTTACTCCGACAGATATGGACTCCATACATTATGCTGTGTTCATTTCAGCAGAAAAGCCATGCGCCTCGTTTGTATTTAGAGAGGACATATGGGACATGTCGGATGCACAGCCTGCTGCCTGGATGATGAATGGAAACCGCTCAAGGCTGCACGTTAAAAGCTTGAAAGCAGGAAGGGATTTAAAGGGTTGACTTAAACCTTTCAGAGAGTGTGGGAGAAAGAGAAACAAAGAGAGACGATGACTGAGTGTGTGTGTGAGCAGCCTTTAACATGGTATTTGTCAAATCTAACAGATTACACATGCTCAATATGCGATTGTCTAGAACCAACAAGCGCACATTGCTCCCGCCACTCAGGAGTGTGGGTGTTGTGATCGAACCTGAGGTGGCTGCCTCGGCCCGTGCCGTTGTCCTGGCGGTGCGTGCTGTCGTGCACGGTGTGCGTGCTGTCGCGCGCGTGTCCGTTGGTAATGTTGAGGCTGAGGCGCTTCTGACTCCGCTTCTCCTGCACCACAACCCCCGCCTCTCGATGAGTGCTGGACAACCCGTACTTTTCTTCCAAGCAGCGCAGCGGCAGCCCTCTGTTGATAGGCTGGAAGATGATTGCTCCTACCACCTTAAATGCACAGACACAGAAACTGCAGTAAACTCATCGTGCTGTCTCTCTCAGACATAAAGAATATGAAACGTATACTTGCTGAGTTAGGGCACAAATGAATGTCAGCTAGAAAGGTGGTTAAAATTTGTTGTTTTGTTCAATGGATGGCATTTGAGGAAGGCGGTGCACATAAAGTATTTGCACAAAATGGACGTGTTCTAATTAAGAAAACACACTAGCCACCTGCAAATCAACTGTATCAAAGAACCTATGAAGATGTTTTCCAGAAAAACACTTGCACCAAACCCACCTGAGAGACAGGTTTTCTGTTGCCGACGTAGTATCTTATAAGTGCAGGGATATTGTCAAACCCTTCCCTTTCCAGCTGGTACTCGACTCTGGAGTAGGCTTCGTTCAACATTACTACCTGAAGGAGAGATGTGAAAAGTTATTTATTAGTTATTATTTGGTTGTTCCCAAGCTTTTTATTTCCTCTTTTTTTTTTTTTTTATCTGTGAACCCTTAAACTGAAGCAGGGACTAGTGTTTTTCAGCAACATTTTTCAATTCACAAGAAAGCATTAAATATTAGAACAAATTCTGGAAAAACATCATCCTAATTTTGTGTAGCCAAAATGTGTTTCTTCTAATTACAGCTACAAAAACAATGCATCTGCGACTGTGACTGTCTATAAATATTCTTCAAATTAAAGCTCCATGAAGCAATATTTTAATCAAAAGACGACGTAATGTAAAAGTGTTGCTGAGGTTGCCGATCCCACTGAGAATCAACATCCCAGTCTGGAGCTTTCAGCTTCTTGTTTTACAATTTACTTTTAATAATATTTTTACGAGCAATCCTGTATATATAAGAGCAGATATAAAACTGCTCTCATCCAACAGGATGATGTTTCAGGGGTAGATGAACTAAACTGGGCTTAAACACCAGCAGTACTGGAGATACATTTTCAGGTGCAGAGAATGAGAACAGCACTGGGATGCTTGTGGGTCTTTCTGCCCTCTAGTGGTCGGAAATCACTTAATGTCGCTTTACATTAGTAAAATAACAATTGAGACCATCACTGAGAAGATGGTGGAAGAAGTGCAGAGCACGAACAGAAGCAGAACATTGCTACTATCCAAAGAGGATAACCTCAGTTAGACAGACAAATAAACACTGGATTCTGCCTGATGCACTTTACTGTTTAATTATGGATTTATTATTGATGTTTTTAGATTAATCTCAGGTTGCCTTTTTAGGTGCAGCTTTAGTTTGCTTCTTTTATAATTTTACAATTGTAATTTACTCAGCGCTGATGACCTCTTTTATGTTGTTCTTCAGTTTTCTATGAATTCACACGTACTCTTACCTTCTTGTTGATTTTAAAGTGCTGGGCAGCGTTTCGCCATTGGCAGGTCAGAACATAACTTTCTGGACTGGACAGCGAATCACGGATCAGGAAATCTCCGTCACGCTGCACCAAGCTTTCTGCAACCTGGAACAGAACAGAGGATTTCATGTGGGTGTGCGCACACACACACACACACACACACACACACACACACACACACAAACACCACACCACATGCACACCGTGTTTGTTTATAGTCCAAACATTTAATTAAATCTAATAATGGTAGGCTATTATACTGTTACCTTCTTTATGAGCTCAGCCAGCTGGTGTGCAGCGGTTACGTAAGACATGAGGATATTTAAAGCCTCAAGCTGTTACAGTATTTATCCAGCTCGAACATCATCAGATGAATTTACATTGATATTTTATAATTAAACTTCCTTATGGGAAATGTGCCCTTTGGCTGAAAATCTTAATATTAAAGGTCCATATACCAGATTTCAGTCACATCCTCTAACCTCAGTCCGTGAGCTTTATCTCACGGACTGAGGTAAATAGACCGTGATTTATGATCAACATAAGATTTATTTGCTGCAATTTCCAAGGTTAAGAATTAACTTTCACACTCAAGATACAGTATGTGCATATTTCAATGCATGCAAATAGAGCTGAAACAATTGTACAAAATTAATCGGCAACAATTTTTGATAAATGATTTTGTCTTTTTTTAAAGCAAAAATACCAAACATTTGTTGAGTTTCAGCTTCTCAAATGTGAAGATTTGATGCTTTTCTTTGTCATTTATGATAGTTAACTCAATAGGTTTTTGGTTTTGGACTGTTGGTTAGGTAAAACAAGCAATTTGAGAGGCATTTGTCACTACAATGAATCGATTAATAGAGAAAATGAACAATCGATAATGAAAACAGTCTTTAGTTGCAGCCCTCCGTGGAAACTGCCATCGCTCCCTTCCAGTTGTTAGAAAACTGGAAGAGATTATCAATATTAGATTAAATAAAGCATTCACTTCACTGAATCAGCACACAATTAAGAGCAGGGCTGTGGGACGATGATGACGTGCAACATTCTCAAACAAAAATCTGAATGATATTTGGTTTTGACTGGTAACGAATGAGCTGAAAAGGTTTCCATATCTTGTTACATTTACGGCCTCTCTTCTCTGACACACACACACACACACGCAACCTTTCGCTCACAGGTCCACACTTTAATTAAGCAGGTGTTTGTATAGTGTATATAATGGTAGTTTAGTTTAGTCAAAGGAAGCGGCCTATTAAAAATGATTACATCTCAGAGCTGGCTTTCAGAAGGGACGCACAATCTCTCTCTCTCACTCACTCATTCATAACATAGAAAGAGCTTTTTATACCCTGACCTTGCATTATAGCCCCAGCACTGCTGCTGAGGCCGCTATTTAAGCTATAATCTTTCTGTAAGCACTGTGTGTGCAGTACAGCACTCTAATAATAGGTGATCTGGTTCAACAAGTTTTTAACCAGACTTTTAAAGGGAGGGACTCGTGACTCAGATTTATGTGTGTATGTGTTACCTGTCTGGGTATTGCTCCGTGGTACCATGCGTGGCTTCTCGGCTCCTCGCAGTTCATCTTTAGCTCTTCCTCCAGCTCTCTGCGAAGTTTCTCTGAAGGGCAGTCCAGGATGAATTGCTCTCTGGAGAACTGTAATAACAAAAAAATACAAAAATAGAACTCAGTACGGCGACTGACGCACCGAAACAGACGTCATTCATCCATCTGTAGAGTTGAGCTACAGTGTCGACCAGCTAATGTTGAAAATGTTCTATACGGACCGTGAAATTGAGAAGATCTAGGATTGTAGCGCACACTCCAAACCTCAACACTGACAGTAATCATAAAGGTTCGACAGTATCTTATTCCGTAAGACAAATGGTGATGAGGTCAAAACTCACAGGGACGGCAATTACAAATGTTAAACCTGTGACTCCAGAGTGACCATGGAAGATAAAAGTAAATAAGTGCATAGCAGAAAAGGTAAAGGGGGGAAAAAACCCCAAGAAGTACAGATGAGGGTTGATGAGGTTTGAAATTAAAAGTAAAAAGTCTTTTGTATTCTTTGTCATAGCAGAGTGGTTTCCAACCTATTTGGCTTCCAATCCCTTTAAATTGGGCTAAATGTCAACTTGAGACAACTCAGCAGTTTGTTAGAGGGCTCTGACCACGTGATTTATGTTTCTTATAAAGGTCTAAATAGGCAAAAGGTTATAATATTATAAATTTATTATATACATTTTGAAATTTATAACAAAACCATTATGATTACAAGGACAAATGTAAAAAATAACTTGTGTAGTAGAAGTATGCCCTTTTACTGCTTTTCTATATGTTTATAATTTTGTTACCCCTCAAATTTCTCTTGCAACCCCTCTTGATGTTGGATGCGTGTACCCCCTGGTTAGTAATCAGTAGTGTAACAGACCACATAACAGTATATAACAACTCTTCATTCAGATCTCAGTCGTAAAGCTAATGCTAAAGCCAATGTTCAGCGTACTCATTTTCTCACATGTCTATTTTCTTGTGATAGTTGGCAATATAAATGATGTACATGCATTTATTAGTATTGCTACAATCACTGTTAATATAAATAAAATTGACATGATTTGCCTTTTGAAAAGGTTTCGTGGCTTCTTGTTTAAAACATCTTTTATTTCTGTTGGGGGCTCTGTGATTGGATGTACACTGTACTGTCTACTTTGCTTTTAAATTGTAGCAATCTGAGATTTCCCTTCTAATTGAATGTGTGTTAAAAAAATAAGCTATTATTTAGTAGTACAAATGACTAATTTCCCTCATAGGAATTCAACAATGTGTGCAACCCACAACACGCAATATCCACAGACCCTTATAGATTGACTGAAGGTCACCCATAACATAGAAAGTTACAAAACTAGGACACCAAGGCAGGTGACGGGGAGACGAGAGACAGATCTTAACCCCATTCAGACGCCTGACAGATGATGAAATGAGTAGATCAGTCAGTTTGATTCCAACAGCAAGCCCAGAAAGTGTGAAGAATTGAAAAGTGAAGGGCCGAAAGATCTGGTAACAATCAGGACAGGATGCAGAGTCAGCACAACACGCACACACACACACACACACACCCCATTCACCAACACACACACACACTTACATGACAGCTGCTGGGTCTCTGCATCGCTCCCAGATTTTCCCTTCCTCGAATACACACTTCATGGCAAACACATCCAAACTTTGTTTAGTTTTTTTAATCTCTGGTGTTAAACAGCTCGCTTTCAAACACACACACACAAGTCCTTTTCTCTGACTTTCTCTCAACACACACTCTCTCACACTCACACACACACGCTGCCTCCCGCTCTTCTCGGTCTGTCCTCAGTGATTTTCTTCTCTTGGCTTTCCACCCGGTTCCTGCTAATGTGATGTCATCGTCCTGACCCCACCCAACTGCCCGGACCTGCTTCCATACACACCTTCAACTGACGTACATAAACACACACACACACACTCAAGTGACGCAGACGCTTTCCTGAATCTTCCCACAGAGTCAGTGCACCTGTTTTATCAGGTAAGTAAAGCATCTGGCCGAGACAGTTAATAGTGATAACGACAATAATGTTTTATCTTTTAAAGTTTTTTGGCAAGTGGTGCTGGCATAGTAGTACAATGGATTTCTATTTAGATTGAAGTAATATATGTTGTGTTTTTATGCTTTTAAATGTTTGTTTTGTTGTTTATTTAAATGGACAATACATTTATTGCAGTAGATGGTTTTCCTCTGTAGTCCCTGGGTGTGGTGCGCAGGTAGTAAAAGATGACAGTCAGTTGTGGTGAATAAATTCTGTCCCGTACAATCCAGCCCGGTTTTGTTGTCTTCATCACCAGTGATTGACCTCCGACTGTACAGAGTGCTGCACGTTTCTGTGTCGACACTGAATCACATTGGTCGCTGTCATGTGAAATAATTGCTGATTCCTTTGAGACTCAACATCATTCTTTAGCTCTTTTAGAGGCTTCAGCCGAAAAGACAAAGAGGATCGGACATTTTTCCCGTTGGTTGGCAGAATAAACCAAATAGAAGTGAAGAATTTGACATAAAAGGACCAAAAAGGAATGCCCATGCTGTTGCCTTTCTGTGTGGAGTTTGCATGTTCTCCCCGTGCTCACTAGGGGTTTCCTCCATTATAAGCCCATTGGAAAGGATGGGAGGAAGGATGGCTGGGATGGGTTAAAGTAAGAGGGCAGATTTCATCGGGGGACGCAATCTGTATGTGTGTGTTCTGTGTATGACCTACACGGTGTTTGTTCCTGTGACACTAAAAGAAATGAAGAGTAAAGCAATGGTTTAACTAACCAGATAGAGATTTTTTTTTGGTAAAAAAAACCAAACTAAAAACAAGCTTCATAAAAGCAGAATGTGTAGAGCAGGAAAGTCTTAGGAGTGACTTTCTTTCTTTCTGACACTGTGTTCCACATAGCTCAAGGAAAACTAGAGGTTCCACTGCAGGTGCTGTGAGCATGGTTCTAGAAAATGATGATAATGCTATGCTGTATAGTTGCAGCTTAGTTGTAATTGCTCCACTGGTCCACGTGAAGGTACCGCTAAAATCAGGTGCTTGGTGAAAAGAGACCTTTTTAAAAATAAATTTAAAACACTGCCTGACACTGAAGCCTCGGAGACTCTGAGGATCGAGCTCTCTGAAGAAGACATTGATCCAAAGAAGAGGTTCAAGGCCGACTGAGCTTACAGTGCTCTAGAGAGAGTGTGCTGACATTAACTCACACACACACTCAAGAGAATTATTGAACCATGTATATGAAATTGGAAATATGTTTATAAGTGTTCCCCGTGAAACTGAAACCTTGTGCATCCTTTAATCTCTATGCCGCTTGTTGTCTCTCTCCCTACCTGTGGCTTCTCTACCTCCCTGTTTCATAGTTTCCGTCTCCCTCTCTAAAGTCATTAGAATAGACCCCTCGGCCTCCACGTCTCCATACGTGACAGGAAATCAGCGGCTCCTGTTACAGCTTCTGCACAGACGGCAACAGAGCAGAACACAACAGGCTCGGCATCAAAACGCACATGCGCTCATTTAGTTTGTAGTTTGTAGAAACAGAGCAATGACTTGTTTTGTGTGTGTGCATGTGTGGCAGTGGAAAGCAGAATTGAGCCATCATGTATTTCACTGTATTCTGTAGTTTTGCTATATTAAAATGTATTTTATCCAACTTTTCTTTAAAACGACTTATCGCTAGATAAATAAAACGTAAAAATCTGACAAATTATCATTTGCAGCAGAAACATTCTGTAGTTTCAACAGAATGTAGTTTTTTTTCTTTATTTCCTTTTATTAATTTCTTCAACAAACTTGGGCTTTTTGATAACTTTTTGGTCTTGGTATAATCTGGAAAACAAAACAAAATAATCAAAATTCCATTCTGACAATGACTGTTTTCATCTTCAGGTAGATGACCTAAAAATCAACACCTTAAGCCAGTCAGTTTTACTTGTATACATTGTTATTTGAATAAAGTTCTATTTGCAGTAGGAGACTGAATAACTTTCAGCCTTTCTACTCCCTATATAAAAACTGGGTATGAATTCATATGGCGACCGGGGAACAAGTCCAAGTGCCCATGCCCTGTCTTGGTCAGAGACAGGGCAGGCAAGCAGTCCGTTCAACTTGCATGTTTTTCCTTGTATGGGGTTATATATTCATTTAAGGAGGAAACCCCTAGTGAGCAACCCCTAGAACATGCAAACTCCACACAGAGCTTTTTACTATAATCTACAAATTGCATCAGTGTCTACCTGTTATTATGAAATGTCACTGCGACATCTGACCATCAGCAGCAATATGGGGTTCAGTGTTTTGCCCACTTCATAATCAATAATTGATCATTTTAGGCTAAGGGAGACAGAAAGGAGGCTGTAGATGTACTTCAACATTTAGGGGAAGATTTAGCAGTTGCATCACCTTTATTTAGTTTCAGTTTTTGTTCCCTCATTTCTTTTATTCTGTGTTACACATCAGTTAACACAGCAGCATGTTACAGCCATTAATACAGCGGCCGGGCAGCTTTTCCTGTTGTACCGGAAAAAAACAACAAATTTAGACTGAGGTGAGTGTATTTGGCTTCTGTTGGAGCTTTAGTAAACAACAGATGTCTTTTTCTTTTACTGTTTTGTCACTGATTATAGTCACATCTGTGATTACATTCATTACACCAGTCGCAATAAATTACTTTTACATGTGCAGCCACACTGCCAACGGGACTGATGAACAGAGGAGTGCTGTAGAGAACGGGGACGCATGGCAGTAAGGAGGAGGAGGAGGGCGGGAAGGGACAGAAATATGTATATAAGGAAGAATATGCAGAAGAGTGTAAGAGAAAGATGAGTGAGGACAGCGCGAGGGAGGGAAGAGATGGAGATGGTGGATGGGAGTGTTTATATTATAGGCTGGTCTTTAATAAGACCCTGCAATATGATGTCATCCTCATTTGAGAGCAGCTGCATTTATACTGTACCACCCTGTGTACAGGGACCCAGCAGCAACAGTACAGTGAGCTGTACTGACCTGCATGTCTTTCCAACATCCTTATTTCCTCTCTTATTTTCTTTAGTTAGACAAGTTAAACAAGCGCATAGCTTCCTGCCTGAGCTGTAAAGTCAGACACCTGATGAAGTGAATGACTCTAGCGAATGTGAAATATCTCCGGTGACATTGAGCCTCAGTGTGTATGAATTGTTGAACCAGTTGTTTATCTGTAATCACTGAGATGACAAGTAGACAGTTTCTGTTCGACTGTTGTCAACCCATGATACTGACTGAACTGAAGGTTAAGTGTAAGTGGAAAGTAACCACATAACGTATAATTACTCATGTGAATTTCAGTAGAAACCCAATCTAGCAGTTATAACCAGTATATAAACATTGAACAAATGGTTTCTAACACACTAATATAGTTGTAAGAAGATATAAATGTTCATTAATGTATTTGTTGTAACTCCTCCAGTGCATAAAGACATGACAATGATATGTCTTCATGGAGAAGATATATCTGTTGACAACTACTGTACATTAATAAACACAATCCAAAAATCAGATTATAACTACATTATAGTTAGAAACCATTTATTTAAGGTATACATGTATTGCTTATAGGTGCTAGGTAGATGTTGTTAAAGTAAAGTGCTATCTACTACAGTTATCTGCCAAATGAATGAATAGCTGGTAACTATAAAGCATTAATCCAGCCCATCATGGAATTTTTAGCATTTTCACTTCCACTGTGTAGCATCTGTGCTACATGAGGCATTCAGTATTGTTAAAATATAATAACTCCGTGCACGTATCGGTCCACAGGCACCACCATAAATAAATAATGTTGAAGCAAAGATGAATTCAATTGGGTTCAGATTTGGCACAGGGCTGCTTGTGCGTGTCGTCCACGCTTACTTTCACTATTTCTGTTCAATGTCTAAAAATCTGACATGGCATAAATATAATCTCTTATTCAGCGTTAAAGCACTGCGGTTTTTAAACCAAAAAAAAACCAAAACAAAGGACATTGTTCAAAAGGATTTCGACAGTGATTGGATTTTCTTTGGATTACCTGGATTTTATGCAAGAATAGAAAGTATTTTATTTTTTTAACTCTTGAAAGGTTTCTGTGTGTGCGGTCTTTCTGTTTCTGTGACAATCCACAATTGCGGTGACCAATGAGAAGCAGCGGGCAACATAGTAACACACTTCTCATCATCTCTCTCACACACTGGTGGACATTATTTTCCTTGTCTTGCCCAAGTCGTCTGTGTACTGTATTATGATGCGAGAGCTGAAACAAAGCACTAGCACAAGTATCCATTTTATCTGAGAATGTGCAGGATGAGAAAGAACAAAAGAGCCTTAAAGCTGGTAAAAATGCTATAAATCTGTTTAGAGAAGAAGCTCAATTTAAAACCACAGTGGTATTTGTCCAATTCAATTATTCTGTAGGGTAGGTTTAAAACTATAACTAAAATATTACTAGGAAGCTATAGAGGAATTTATTTTATTTCCTTTCATAGCACGGTCAGTGATTTATGCTTTGTCACATCATTTTCTATGCATGTACTGTGCACTCCCACTACACATTAGTTTCCAGTTTAAAATCTGTTTAACCTCTGACTAATCACCATGTGTGATGTGATTGCAGGGGTTTTAAGAACAGTGCTGTAAACAGGCATCATTGCACTTACGGTGCAGTGTTACATCACTTTTGGGGTGAAATCAGTGTTTTTGTCATTTTTAGTCTTCACATGCAATTAAGTGTCTTAACAACATTTAGTTCGACCCAATCCAAAGTGTGACTTATTGGTGGAATTCACAATAGTAGAAGTGTCTTGAAACAAGGCAGATCGTCGCACTTCTCATGTAACACTTGATAAAATAATGATTTAGTGAAGCCCCTGATTGAAGCTGATTTAGAGATTAGCCATCTGCAAATGTTTACAATTGTTTTTTCTTCAACAAATTAGGTATTTTGTGCTTCTTCAGGTTCTTGGCTGACTGTCAATAGTGATCCAATTCCATTCACGGTCATAAGTTGCATCGTCAGGCAACCGGTTTTAGCAAAATAGCTCTAAAAACTAACTGTACACTACCTGCTCAGCATCAAACAGCAGTGAAACACAGTTAGAAACTAGCTGGTGAACATACTGGAGCATTTAGCAGCTAAAGAGCCAGACAATTCCCTCAGGAGTTGGTGGAGGACAAAAACAGAGCCAAAAGAGAGTGAATCTTACATCCACCAGGTGGCCAGAAACAAGACTCCAAATGACTGAAAATGCTGCTCTGTAACTCCTGCACGTGTAAATAAGCAACTGCTTGCTAACAAGGAGATGATGTGTCACAGCTTGTTTCCGCTGCCCCCAACTAGCTAATGAAATCAGTTATTTCGGGTTTAAATGACTTGAGATATATTTTTGTTCCAGTCTTGCCATGGAGAGATGAGAGAGCAAATGGTCTTCACAAGAGCCATCATCAACATCCTTATCATCATCATTAAAATACCAACAGTTTGGTCTGCTGTTTATCTGAAAGGGAGACAGATAAAGAGAGGAGGAAATGCCAGTTTTTGTCTCTCCCCCTCCTTGTGGAACTCTGTGTCTTGCTGCCTCTAGCTTCTGCACTGCACTGCATCCATCCAGCTGTCAAATTAACTGGAGGTGAAGTTTTGAAAAGTCGTAACAAGAAGGCAAACTGTCAGTGGTGCAGCTACTTTGGAAAATACATCTAGTAGAAAAGTAAAGAAAAACTTTTCGAAGCTGCATGATTATTCAGCAAAAACGTTTCCACTGCCAGAGTATATACATTTTTTTTTTTTTTGCAAAACAGAGAGACTTCTGTGCAATTGTATTTCTTCTATTGAGCTTTTTTTTAGTTCAGTACAGTCTGATAATCACTAAAAGCAGGACGCACAGTTTTTTCCAATTCATCAAACTTCAAGCCTCAAGGACATAAAAACCTGGATGACATGCAATGTTCTAATGTTAAACTCAGACAAAACTGAAGTTATTGTACTTGGCCCTGAACACCTCCAAAACACATTATCTAAAGATGTAGTTTCTCTAGATGGCATTGCCCAGGCCTCCAGCGCCACCATAAGGAATCTTGGCGTTATTTTTGATCAGGATATGTCCTTTATCTCACATATTCTTCAAGGACTGCCTTTTTTCATCTTGTTTCAAGAAGATTCAGAAAAATTTGTCCATGCATTTGCTACCTCAAGGCTGGATTACTGCAAGTCCCTATTATCAGGCAGCTCCAATAAGTCCCTTAAGACTATGCAGCTGATTCAAAATGCTGCAGCACGTTTACTGACAAGAACCAGGAAAAGAGATCATATCACTCCAGTACTAGAATCTCTACAGGTTGCCTGTAAAATCTAGAATAGAATTTAAAATCCTTCTCCTCACCTGTAAATGAGTAGATGACCCAGGCACTTTGACCAACTAAGGGACAGCGCCATCACCTTGGTCATTTTCATTTCAATTTCAGTAAAGTGAAAGACAATGAACGTAAAGTAATAACAGGAAAGAATAGGAATAACAGGCTTACTGGTTGACTTAAGGTCCTGTTTCACAAGCAAGATTCCAAGGTGGACAGATAAATAGAGGGACCTCATTCTTCTGAGGAATAGGCAATCAAAACTGAAGTTATTGTACTTGGCCCCCCGAAAGCCTCCGACACCCATTATCTAAATCTATGTATTTTCTCTAGCTCCTTCATATGAAATCTTGGAGTTATCCTTGATCAGGATATATCCTTTAACATCCATATAAAACACAATTCAAGGACTGCCTTTTTTCTCCTATGTAACATTGCAAAAATCTGGCACATCCGGTCTCTAAAAGATGCAGAAAAACTAGTCCATGCATTTGTTATGTCTAGCCTGGGCTATTGCACTCTTATCCTGTTTCCCAAGCAAGATCCCACAGTCTTTGAGGCTTAAGATCAGCTAGTGCAACACAGATAGACAGATGTTTTTTGTATGTTATGTCCATATGCAGGGGCGGCTGGTATCAATGGGCTAGCAGGGCTCAGCCCTCCCTGTCCTTTACAATAAATATAATAAAATAATTGTAAAAAATCTTAAAATAGATCATCTTCAATTTTGGTGGGACCTAGAGGAGCAACAGAACCAAATAGTCACAAGAAAAACGGAGGAAATAGAAAGAAAAACGCAGGATATATTGAAATGGGCTTTTTTTTTACAGCCCCAACTCAGCGGCATCAGCGTCCAATCAGATTCGTGTTAAGTGAGTGACAGGCGTCGTGGCACGCCCCCTTGATTTGCTGGGCATTTGGGC
>JAVQJF010011518.1:0-17106 GCA_036023855.1 Gadopsis marmoratus
CCCCAAACCGTAATAGCTATTCATAGCTTTCATAGCTTGGAGATACGAAGGAAGAGAGTGATAGTTTTCGTTCCTAGTCCGGTGTTAGCCGTCAAGAAAAAAAAACGTGGACAAAGGACTGGCTGAGGATGAACTGCAGACAGGCTCCTGTGGCTCACTGGGGGGGGGGATGCGAAATGGTTGTGAAAATAAGAACGCATGCCCTCTCTCACCCATGGATGTCGTTGCCAGCGTCTGTCGGCCAACAAACTGGGCGGGTCCCATACCATCCAGAAAGTCGCTGAACTGCGCGTCCGATGCCAGACACATGCCACTGTAGTTCAGACTGCAGAGAGAGTGCAAGAGGTGGACGAGGAGGGTTAAACACGGCCAGGCAGTTCCCATTGTGCTTCAATTAGGCAGAGGAAGTGAGTCAGAGACTGGATGATAAAGACAGAGGCGTGACAAAAGCAGGGCTGGAGGAATAAGGAGAAAAAAATAAGAGGAGCAAAAACATAACCGATCGCTCCCGTTTCAACTTTCAGCTTCCAAAATTCAAATTGGCTCCCTGAAACTAAACTCAGACTGCTGGTTTTAGTGTTTGACCCCCCCGTGTCTGTCTGTGAATACAAAGAAATCAGCTCAGAGTGCTTTTGTGGCAGAGTGCCAGGTACACTACAACTGTGTGTGTGTGTGTGTGTGTGTGTGTGTGTGTGTGTGTGTGTGTGCGCGTCCCATGGCCGGACACATCCACCCCAACATGTTCCGATGCCGACATATCGCGGCCAGCAATAGTTACGTTCCCAGCTGATGAGCTAACCGACAGGCCCAGCAGATTGTCACTACATCACCAAACATTCACCTGCTTTCCCCTTTCTGGGATGATCACTTGCCTAGTCATATCCATGCTAACACCCTGGACCAGGGCTGTTAAATCCCCATAATTTCACTTTGTTTAGTATTCATTATGGCAGCCCGCTTCTTCTTTCCTCATTTCTCTAACCTTCATCCTCCTCCTCATTGCATCCACTTTCCATATTTCACTCTAGTTTACAGTTGCATCTCCCTTCGGCCCTGCTCTCATAGCGGCACGTTTAAGGAAACAGGTGTATTTGTTCTTTTTTAAACCAAGCAGCCCTTGGACGGGGCCTGTGACCTAAACTACCCAGGAGACTTGTCTTCATTGTTAAATGAAGGGAAAAAAAAAAGTGTTTAAATATTTACTACAGTGTTCCAACAAAGTCACACACGGCACACAGGATGGGATTTAACATTAACTTCCCGAGTGAGTAGCCAAACACAAACAGTCCTTATAAAATCATTTACAAGGCAGTCTCTCTCCATGGTGCTTAACACGCACAATCACATAGCTGAGATTAGTCATTTATGCAGACGTTAGCAAACACTGAAGTATTGCCGGTCATTTTCAAAATTGAATATTAATTTATACTCCCGATTTCTCATTTGCATTTTTTCACGTTTACATTTTCCGCGCTATTGTATGTGTAACAAAAGATATTTATGTAATGTACATTTCCATCTTTGTGTGTTGTGGGCTTCCATTCCTCTCTGCATATGTGCACTTAATCCTGTATGTGCTGAAATAAGGAAATTAAGATACATGGAATTAATAAATCAACAAACAAGATTTGGAGAAATTCTAATGAGGTAAAATCCTCTGTGTGTGCGTATGTATATATAAAGAGTGCTGACATGCAATAATATAACATTACTGGGTGATAAAATCCTGAGCTTTAGATAATAATATTGGTGTTTGGAAATGTTACAAACACTCAAGGTCCTATATTGTTCAGTGTTTGTGTTTATTTCCTGATGTACTGCAGCTCATAATGGCAAAACTGACCAGCATCATTTACGTTTTGCAAATGAATGTGAAGGCAAAACTAATTAAAAATGAATGTTGCTTCATTCATGTGAGCTTGTACTAATGAAAGGCACATGTTAAGTTCATGTGGGTTGTTACTGTATAGTAAGGACCCAAATACTATAATACCAGGACTAACTAGTTTTACTGTGCAGCTCATACATTGGTCTACGTCTACTACATGGATCATTAGCTGGTGATGATTTTGCCTGTGGCTTGTATGCATACTGTGCACAGCCATTAAATACATACTTGACTTTATTTTGCAGGATTGTCCTTTTCAAGCAAGGCAGCCATACACGGCACGAAAGACTTGGCTTGAGTTCAGATTTAACAATACAGAATAAGCTACTGTAGTTACAATTGTCATTTCAGGTGGCGAAGGCTAAATATGAGAACCCATATTGTTTTTTTCTACATCAATATGCAACGCTACCTGATTTTGCAGTCCAGTGTTCCATTCTTTCACTGCACTGAAATCCCAACTTTGACATTGGAAACAAATGTTTGTGTCCTCTGTGTGTGTTGAAAATTAGGCTTCAAAAATACCTTGGTTAAGCTCCTAAATTGTTACAAAGCAAACATACCCGATTTGACCTTTTCAACATTGCCATGCAGCATTGCAAAACTGCCATGGTGATCAATGTAATCTAGTGCTGCGCATCACATCGCAGATGTTGGTTAGGATGGATTTTTCAGATCAGTTTCATTTTCAGCTGTATTGGTCATATGTAGGTTAACACAGGGTCAACAATACATTGAAATGTGTTGCACGAGAAAACAGGTCATGTCTGCAGTAAGAGCACGCATACAAAAATATAATAAATACAGACACTATAATGAAATGTAACACCAAGCACGGGTCACACGGAACACAAAGGTAAACCTCCTGGAAGAGGCATTACGGGACCACAACGGCATACAACCTGAGATCTACACAAGGTACAGACAAGGAAAAGGCAAAAACAGGTACAGAACGCAGGAAAAGGACAAAACGATGTACGACTGGACAATCTGGCAACCAGACAAAGGAAGGACCGGCTATATATACAAACAGGCGGCTGAGGAACAGGCAAACCTATCAAAACGGGCAGGAAATGAACAAAGGCGGGAGCCAAATCATAACATGGGGAGCAGAGAATAGTCCTTCAAAATAAAACAGGAACTTGACAAGGTGCGACCAAATAAATCCTAAAGTGAGGATTAGAAAAGGCAGTAAATTTAACTTAAACCCAATAAAATGCCAACTGTGTTTTTAAATGAGTATGTTGTATCATTATAGGCGCATGAACTGAAGAGAGGAAACCGTAATGCAACATTCTTGCATGCCATAGAAAACCATTCCCATTTGGCCCCATCATCACCATCAGCACACACACACACACACACATTTGCCAGGTCCCGAGTTGCCCGAACCATAAATCAATGAACTCATAAGTGTGATTGGATGGTGTTAGCTAACAATGTGCTCATTCATGGTTGTGCATACGCAAGCAGAGAGCTTTTCAATCAGCAGGCTGAGCCAAACAGCTGATGGAAACGCCGACAGGAAGACAAGCCGCGGTTTGCTGCTGCCGATTTAAATGATGTTACAAGTGGTGATGTTTCCCTCTGTGTAGTGCAACTTGTAGTTTAGAGCATAAACATTTTACCAGCCCTTGTACAGACATTGTGTCATGTGCAAGCCAGTTAATATCACTTTTGTTCCTTCTTTGCCTTTTGGAAAGCAGTAACTTTACAGCACGGTAAAGTCCGTTAGTAGCCGACTGCATCATGCACGTCCGTAATAGGGCTGGTCGTTGCTCCAAGGATATAATTTACCTCGGAATCATTGCAGCAATTATCAAGCTAGGTAGCTAACAACATCACTACTCAGAGACAGAGTGTCAGAATTCAATAGAGTTTTATTTATTTAGCGCAAAATTATAACAAAGTTATCTCAGTAGGTAGGTCTAAACTGTACTCTTTATAATACCAACTCCCACCATGAGCGAGCACTAGGCCGAATCACGCTAACAACACATTTTTTAAAAAGCGTCCCGTCAGCCGTGTGCTGGAAACAAGCCAATGACTTGATTGGCTATCTGGAAGTTGGGGCGTGGTTACGGCAAAGGTGCGTTGGGAAGAGTGAAGGCGCATGGATTCGACCTGCCAGATGTGTTGATTAGCAGCAGCAGTTTGGCGTCTAGGCCGAGCTGTTGGGGAGCGATGAGCAAATATCCTAAACCCCTCCAGCCGGAGCCTGCAGGTGGATGCTGGGGTGGCGGTGGGGCTCAAAGAACAGGCAGCAATACTGTTTGCAGCCCAGCGGTGGCACCGACAGGCAGAGGGAGAGATGGGACATTTTTGCAGCGTAGATAGGCCGCCAAATTGGGAGTGTTTTTTTTTTTTTTTGGTAGGTGGTTGTGGAGGGTGAGGCTCGTCACAGCTCGAGGTGACTCCCTGAACTAGGCAGTCATTTCCTCATAATCCGGACGCAGTTTGTTTCTCTCAAAGCAATGTCTGCAGTGGCAAATTCAAAAGTATAGAAGCAATCCTTTCTAAGAGACGGGGCTGCAATTGAAAATGTGACTGGACAAAATATGTGATAGGAGGAAGAGGAGTAAACACTGCAGGGCTGAACCAAACAGGCTCAGTGTGAAAACACAGATTATGCCTCTCTCCCTCTGTCTCTCTCTTCCTCTCTCTCTCCCTCCCTCTCCCTGCTTGGGTTTCTCTCTCTCTCCCTCTCTCTCATTATTTCTCTGAGTTTGTTTACAGGCACATTAATATTCTGAAAATGAACCTCGATCTGATAAAGGCCTCGGTGTGGATCTGGCATTTACATGAAACAATCGATGACATCTTTTTGTCCATACAGCTGCACACGCTGTCCTGATGGTCCCGAGGAACCCAACATTAAACCCTATAAAGAGTTTACATTACAGACTAAACCAGCTTATATTTCAGCGAGCACATTCTGTTTTGGGATGCAAGCGTTTCCATGCCGCAGCTCGTGAACAGAAAATCTACATATTCCAAATATAAATGGGAGATTAATATGCATGCAAACACACTCAGTGATGGAATCATCCCCTATCTGAGTCTCTACGTCTCCTCGTTTTCCCTCGCTCGTCGGTTTGTCTTTTAACCCTCCCAGCCCCCATCAGTCAGTCTGTCTGCCTCGTCTTGTTATGTAACTGCAGGGATTCAAGCTGGTAGCCAGGTTGGCACCGATCAGCATGTGTGTGTTCAGTAGTACTACACTAGCATTGCTGATGTCATAGGTGCTTTTCCACTGGGCTTTACTGTGTACTCTCTGTGTGTGTGTGTGTGTGTGTGTGTGTGTGTGCGTGTGCGCCGTCACCCCTGCTGACAGAATAGAGACACACGAGCTGCACACCGTCAAGGTGGAAAATAAAATGCAATCAAAAAAAGCTCCAGAGTACAAAACAACCTCCACAAATGCTAAATAATCCTCCAAATTTCATGGGAATTTGTTCTTAAATTGCTGCGCTTATGCTCCTCCAGACACACAGACATGAAAAGATAACTAGCGGGAGCAAAAACGAAGCTCCCATGCTGGCCAAACAATCGCATAAGGAAGTGGAAAGAGTCAGTGCTGTTACATATTTCAGTTCAAACTGGAAAGCAGTCAGAGTGTGCGTACCTCATCACAATAAGAAAACCTTTGAACAAATCCTGGTTTCAGAATCACACCAAAATCTGTTTAGTTGCTTTGCACACTCCACTGAAATCGGTTCACAGTTTGTTTGTTTTTTAAATGTCCAGGCAAACAAAGAACTGCACTGAGCTGATTGGTTAGGCTGATCTTTGCAGCATGCCAAGATTTCATGAAATAATATCAAAAAGATCCAGCTACATACATTTAGTCTCAGGGTCGTGTTTGTGTTGATGAGCCGCTGCAGGGCGAGTTACTCACTTGCCCTCGGAGCCGTAGCTGTTCATGCTGTCCTCTATCGACTCGTGGCTGGCCTGGCGGACCGTCCGACTGGGCATCTCTACAGCCAGACCCGTCTCTGTGCTCCTCTGGATGCCTCCCTTCACCTTCCTGCCCTCTGTATCCACTGCAGGGGAGCAGACAGACACATGCAAATAAGCCCAGCTGCAATGCACATGTGCAACTGGATTATTTATCCACCAGAGTAGCTAAAATATTTCTAAGAAAACTGTGAAAGGGAAAGCCATTGTAGAGTCAGCAGATTGTTCCTGCCTGAACGCTTACACAAGGTTGTGCTACTTGTAGGTTGTCGTTTTGTGTTTTTAGTAGCGTTAATCTAGTTTTTTGAAAAGTAGTTTGGTTTAAATTGATTTGCACTGCTATTTTATGTTCCAACACATCAAAAATCATTCGTTTCCTGCTATGTCACAAAAGTAGCTGCTGATTATTCTGCAGTTCCATTGGACTAATAAAAAAACGAAATAAAATTAACTGTGAAATATGTGGATTTATGCTCCGTCAATGGCATTTTTATGTATCCATCAAAATTTTGGCATTTTTTTCCATACAAAATCCCATCAAGCTTTACAGTAACCATATTGTGAAAATTCTACAAAACGACACTTTTCACTCTCCCCAAATGTTTTTTAAAAGAATCCCCACATTTCTAAAGTGTTCAGTTGTAGCCGTTTGTCCTGCTGTGACCACGTTAGAGTCTGGAGAACGGCGACCACAGTAATGAGAAAACACTTTAACAGGGCCAAGGACAAAACTCAATTCCTCCTCAGACCAAAGACGTACATCTTGTTGCAAAATAGACCACAAAATCAATGTACGGCGCAGTTTATGGGACCTATAATGGCTGCACGCTGTCTTGTGTGCGTGTGTGTTGATGATGGAGGTCAAGCTTATAATGAAGTGCTCTAGCAGGAGGTCTTTGACCTTGTTTTTAGGACAGGACAGGAAAATTGTTTTCCTTTAATAGTGAGGACACACACATCTGAACTATGCGTACGGTATGTGTTTGAATAAAATGAACTTTGGAACATTTGGAGTGGTCTCTTAATTTTTTCCAGAGCTGTATACTAACATTGATTGAATTAGTCGATCAAAGGTAAAAACAACCGAGTAAAATACATCTTTTTTTACCCCTCGTCCACCTCCACAGGCATTTGCGTTACAGTCACTCATCAAATCCAGACGGCTTGCAGTTACACTCTCTTTCTCCACAGACAGTTTCAATCATCTTCATGGAAAGAAACATGCTTTCAGAAGCCTGAAACACACACACACACACACACACACACACACACGAGCACAGTGCAGTGAAGTTAGTTCTGCAGTTATTAAAGAGCGACCTAGAACGGTGCTATTTCTATCGTTCACGTGGGACGGGACGATGGCAGATTTGGGTTAGTGCTTCTGCTTCCTGACTGGTTCCGTATGATCGGTTATCTCCTGCGTTAGTCCGCGAGCAGGCGCAGCACCACTGTCGTACGTCAACATAACTGTGCAGTGCAGCCCAGTACAAAGGTCAAGATAACTCTAATGGAATCAGTCAAGGAATGCAACAAATGTATTGCTATTACAGGGGGGGAAAAAAAACCCTTGAATCTTGAGATCTCTTCAGTGTGAGGCTCAGTGCTCTCCTGTGGTTTGTGATGTATTTGATGGGGTGTTTTTTTGGTGAACTTCCTTCCGCCTGTCTCTTCTAACTCTGCTTGTACTTCTCTATATTTCCTTATTTCCTAGAACGGCTTTGGCTCCAGAAAACAGCCGTGGATTTGATCGTTTCCCTCAAAAGTGGAAATACTGACAGGTAAAGCTATCTGACGTTAGTGGCAGACAGACAATACAGCGCGGGGGAAGGACATGCAACAGAGGTCTCTTGGCAGAATTAAACCAGGGATGTTGCGGTTTCATGCCATGCACCTCAGACCACCAAGGCACAGGGACTCTAATGGGATAAATCACTGATGGCAGGGAGCCACATCCCCTATTGTCCTTAATCCCAATGTGTTCTACAGCACCCCAGTCTTGTCTATAGCTACTGTGGGTTTATAGAAATTGGTGTCTGAGCCTCTTCTCTGATGGATTTGTTCCTGGTAAAATATCAGCTCGAGACGGATCCCTTTTGATTCTGAGGGCTTGTCACTAAAACCTGGTTTATAACGGACACATTTTCTCAATTTAAACTCCGCTGCAGGAAATATCTAAACTGTTAAAGAGAGGACTTATCATCATATATAAAACACGGTTTCTCAAATGAAACATCCCTTTTCCCTTTCAGTGTGACCCTGGCTTGGCCCAACAGAGGCCTGAGTCAGGCTTGCAATATATGATGCACCACATTTCCAGGGAACAACACTGGCTCAAAGCTAGCTCAAGTGCTGGTAACTGAATCTGATTCTCAGCCCAAATTGTCCCAGGTGCACCCTCCCAAAACCAAGCCAAACCAGGCAGCCCAATACATACGAGCCAGAGCCGGCCCTCATCTGCATTTGTCCCAACTCCCCTAGCAACCTGGTATGCCATAACTTTAATGCAATGTGCATATAAAGACTATACACCTGCATTTATAGTTTTTATCCTAAACATCTAGCGTTCAGAGTGGTTTACAATGAGTTGTAGAGTTACATAATCTTACAACTCCTGGGATTACAAGAAAATAGTGAAATGGGTCGGAATGCACTTTTAATGCTCGTTAGGCCCGATGAGCAACCTGAATAGCCACATAAAAACATTTGGAGTTGTAACACAACCTCCCTAATCCTAATCTTGCCCTGCATCTGGATTTACAAGCAACCAAATCTGCTTTACACTCAGTCCGGCAGCCCAGTGTTGGAAGAACAGTCATGCTCGTCTTTATCAGCATCTGATCAAACATTCGCAGGTCTGCATGAAGTCCCTGACTCCTCGCAAAATGCAATTGCTTTTGTTAAACCCTGCCAACGATCAGAAAATCTTCAAGAGCCACTGAAGCACACAAACATATTTTGTTTTTGTTTGCAGCAGAGACTCAAATGAAACCGGTAGACCCGTCAGGCTGCGCCCACGGCGCTCACCATGAGCCCCCTCTGTGTGGAAGATAAATTACTGCATCCAACAGAATGACATGCTTCACAGTCTGTAGACGGCGGGCGACTTTAAAAGTCTGTATAATTACCACACCAAGGCTCAGACATGTCAAGTTTGACTGCAAAAAAAAAAAATAAAAACATTGAAAGAGGATCTGCTCCAGACAGTGACACCCATACTGTATCATTATTATTATTATTATTATCATTACTGTTATTATAGATGCAAAAATTGCCGCTGTGTGACTCAACAGCTGTCAGTGATGCGCAAAATCATGATGATTGATTAGTGTCTGAAATGTCGATTCACTGCACACTACTGAGTAAACTGCCGTGTTTATTGCATAGGGAGTAATGAGAGAGTGGACGAGGGACTGACTTCGGACACAGCTTGTGTCATCTGCAGTGACACGGGCACGGTTACCATGGACATGGATGCCGTTACTACGGAGACCGCGTTGGTATCCAGACCTGCACTGAGGATGCTCTCAGAGCCTTTTAAACACAGAGGCGTGTTATATTCGACGTTAGCTCATCTGTGTGTGTGTGTAACCTGCTGTCACCTCTCGCCACCGGGTGGTGTGTTGAGGCGCGGCAGAGTTACATAACTAACACAGCAGGTGGATAATGGCTGGCTTCCACATAGCATTAGACCTTCCCTTTGCCTCTGCCTGTCTGCATCTTTGCATCTCTTTCTATTTCTGTGCGTTAAGCTGCGGTCAGCATCTGGTGCAAGTCGCTCTGCCACTCGCTAAGTCCCAAAAATGTCAGAAAATGTAACTGCACGTGTACTATTTTGAGACACAGCTAAGCAGACGCTACTCTCCTAACTGTTGCAGCAGTGTATGTTTGCTAGCTTCTGCTTTACCGAAATACACCAACCAGTCAGTCAGAGGTGGTGCAAACCAAACCAACGCTAATGACTAATTCAGGTTAAGAGACTAGAACAACATTTAAATCCCTGGCCATTTAAATCTCATTCAAGGTGACTGATGACTGATGGTTTCTCTTTTCCTCACATCAAATTACTCTTTTTTTCTCTCTCTCTCTCTCTATCACTTGGGATAAATTGTTACTGCAAGGCGCAGTCTACCCTAAGATTCGAACAAAAGAGTCAGCCCGCTATCAAAACTCAAACTGCAAAATGAGAGTTTGTCATTACCCTCACATTGCAGTAATTCAATACAAAAGGACCAAGAAATACACATTCCTATACATTATTAATCTTTTCTTAAGCTGGTAATGGTTTACTTCATGTCCAAACATAGGAGTAAAATAGGCCTATATTTTGAAACACAATTTTTTTTTTATTGTTTTTTTTAATCTATAACTTTATATGCAAACATATATCTGTTCAAAGGAAAAACAATAGAGACAAGACCAATTTGTGTTTATGTGTTCAGAGCCCTTTCATTCAATTGCATACTGTAAAGACCCGGAGACACAGAACGACAAACGAGCAGGGAACACAGGAAGCTGGGGGGACAGTCAATACTTTGCTTTGTAGCGTGAAGGCGTGATCCAAAACAGCCAGGTCCAGGCAGGGGAAGACAAATCGGAAATCATGCAGGCTGTTCAAAAGGCGAACAGAACCGAGAGGGAGCAGGCAAGAAGGCAAGGTATGAAAACAGGCAGTAAAGGTCTTACACTCAGAGTACTAAACAAACGACGCTAGAGTGCTGAGACAAGCTGGCAACAGCCCAGGGGAGGGACAAGGCTAAACACACCTGAGGGAGTGAATTGGTGGAGGAGGTCAGGATATAATGAGACACTAGGTGGAAACAATCAGACTGGCTGGAAGCAAAGTACATACAATGGAACAAAAAAAAAAAACGCAGGTTTTTGTTCATAAAGAAAATAAAAAAATAAAAACGAGACAATCCCTTCGAAAAACCTGGTGCAGTTTATGTGTTGCTTTCATAGTGAGCAGTCCACACCAGCTACAGGTAATGACCCCGAAACACAAATGTTTACGGGTAGAAGTAGACAGATGTTCGGACAGCCAGCATCTGCTTGGAAAGCCGAGCCGGACCGCTTTCCCCCCCCCCTCTTTGGCCATCTGTTGTTGTTTATTTGTTTCCAGATGTTTGGGATCTTAAGTCTGGTCCTGTCATATAAAATCTGGTAGCTCAGTGTGTCAGAGGAATTGCAAAGTGCGCTCCTGTCCACTCTGTCCACCTGATTTCTCCCCTTTCCGACGCCACACCCACATCGCCGGTCCACCCCATGTCAGCCAGCCTCTCGGTACCCTATAAAGGTCAAACATCTGCAAGGAATAACGTCGTTATAATATCTTACTATTTATGCTAAAAGGTGAACGCCATCGTTTTAAATCTGTTTAAATGTGAGCGCGAGTCCCACAATCTCATCTCTGTGCACCGTCTCTAAAGCAAAAAAAAATTTTAAAAAAAGGAATAAAAAGTTAAATCCCACTGCACTCTAAAATAGGCTACTGTGTTTGTGGCGAATGTAGCTCACGGCGTGCGACGTGTGGAGCACCCACTGTGATGTAGCACAAAAGGTGTCTGATGTGACGCACAAATGTTGTGATGTAGCAGCCACAGAGCCAGGACTCATTAGTTTGTCTCCCGGCAGAGACGTATTAATGAAAGCAGAACAGACACAGAAATAGCTGCTCCCCATTCAGCCAACTTCTAACTGGCCAACACGCTGAGTGACAGACAGACGGACAGAGAGACAAGGTAGGTCATACCTTGTGGCCTAAATGACTCAAAGCAGAAACATACAACAAACTAGGAAGAACCAATATTTTCTAGCAGCTTCGCCATAGATGTCCCCTTGAGAATTTGTTATATTAAAATTAGCTAAATGGCTAAAAGGTTAACGTACTATATATATATATATACACACATAACATTTTTATAGGCCTAGACTGCCGGGAGACATCCCATGATGCACTGAGCTCTCTCTCTCTCTCTCTCTCTCTCTCTCTGGATGCACACAGGCCTCTACCCAACCGGTCGAGGCAGATGACGCCCACCCAGAGCCTGGATCTGCTCGAGGTTTCTGCCTGTTAAAAGGCCGTGTTTCCTTGCCACTGTCTCCTAGTGCTGCTCATGGTGGAATTGTTGGGTCTAGAGTTGGTTTAGACTTGCTCTATATTAACAAGTGCTATGAGATAACTGTTACGATATAGCGCTATATAAATAAAATTTAATAAACGTTTTATTGGGGGGAAGGTTCCCCCCCTTTTTTGTGAGTTTGGTAGTAAAGCCTGTTTTCTTTGTTAAGATTTTAAATAAATAAATCAGCTTCCCAACAGATTGTCATTCTGAGACAGTAAAAAAGAAAAATACAATAAACCTTTAACTCCCCAGACCATAAACATATTCTGATTTATGTGGTGTCTGGACTACTTACGCAGAAAATGGCATTTGCATCAATCAACTCATGACTCACACCTTAGTCATATTAACTTGCAGGCACAGAGACAGTGTAATAACATCCTCCCTGAGACAGACCGGCTGAGAGGAGGGAAAGAAGGAAAGACAAAGAGGTATGAAATGAAGGTGAATGTGATGATTGAGATGTTGGATGACAACAGCGTCGGCTGCGTTCTATACCTCCTTTGATTCTTTCTTGAAGGATGTGGAGCGTTAAAAACACGTATTCCACCATATTCCACCTATTCCACTCCACGCAGCCAGCTGGTGCAGGGTTTTATCCAAACCTCCTGACAGCACTGCAAATGCATTCACTTCTAGCACAGCGGAGGAGTTGCATAGTAGGAATCAAACAAGTCCTAGCCCCGTCAGTCTACACAACAAACCGTGGCATCGCACACGCTCCCTAGTCTCTCCTCAGGACGCCTTTTCTTTTCAAGCCCTTTATCAACTTTCAAAACTCTCAACTTCACACATATCTGAGTTTGTCCCAAAAGCTAATGAAGACAACGAGGGTGCGTCTCCTCTGGGTGACACAGGGGGGTAAGAAGAAAATATTACTGTACACATTATAGCTACTGTAAAATATCCCCTGCTTGCATTTCCCCTGCTCCTATCTATTCGTTTTGAAAAAGATTTTATCTGTCATTCATCCAAGCAGCAAGTCACAACTCCACTCCTCATATGATCATCGGCTAAGACATTTTATCCATCCCGTTCCTGAGTCAAAATGAAGCAACGCTGTGCTGGGAAAGGGCCAGGCAACGCTGCACATCCAAACCTCCGTGGACGAATAAATTGTTAAATTAAATTAAATAGATGTACTGAAATATCCGGTGAGTGAAATTGCTCTGTCACCATCAGCCCATTCATTGCAGAAAGAGAGAAAGCCTGGCATCAGGTGCGTGTCAGAGGTAGCGGATAGAGGAGAAAGACGATCCTGGGAGGCACTGAAAGCGTTGCATTTATCTGAAAAATGACTTTCCCATGGAGGTGCTACAGCTGAGTGATGACGAGTGATGAGTAAGGCTGGAGATGAACAAGAAGCTGCCGTTTGAAACCTCTTGGCACCACAAATGACAGGCAAAGCAGAACATTGCGAGCCAGACGATGGAGTCAGAGCTAATTACTTTATTGGCAGATAAGCATTTTTTAACCTTTCTCCGAGTGAAGGGTTTTTGCTGAGTGCGCCGTGCTATTTTTTTGTATAGCAGAGAGTTACTGTACCGATTACGGTTTGCAGACTTATACAGTTGGCTGAGGGGTTTAAATGCCTTGCTGAAGGACACATCAAGACTGATGGACTCAGAAAGAAGTCTTTTAATTCTAAACCGCGACTTACAATGAGGTTTTAGAGTCTTCGTAACTGCCTTTGTGTCCAACTGATGGTTCAGAGAATTTGATTAGAATTGGCGATAAATCAGTTGTTACTGTATCTGGCATTAGCAACAAGCTTCACGCAGTACCTGCCAGTGGAGAGCGGCGTCTGCCAGTAGACCAACGGCGACACACCAACAGCCAGAAGCAGCATATGTCAGCAACGAATCCTCAGAAACCGTTGTCGAGTGGTATGTGGCGGAGGAAGAGGAGTGGAATACCATTTTCGTGTGCCACTTGCCGGTCGAGCAGCAGCAACATGCCACTAATGAGGGTGGCATACCACTCAGAATCGACGTATGCCTCTGAAACAAGAGTGGCAGGCCACCGGCGGCGGTGGTGGTGGTGGTGGTGTCTGCCGGCGATACGGGAGCGACAAGTCGCACACAGCAGGCGCATATCGTAATCAGCAGCGGCATAAGTTAACGCATCAAGAATCAGTATTCACGCTGGTGAGAAGTGGCACACCAAAAAAACGACAGTGACGTATCACTCAGGATCGACATTACGCCGCTAGAACAAGGGTGGCACGTGTCAGCCACTTCAATCTCAGTGTCGCTCCCAACTCACCAGAACGTATTATACTGTATTTTGCGCTAGATCTTTTAGGTTTAACCAGATAAAACTAAACTAATCCACGTTGATCTGGCTAAGGGGAAGTGTTTCAATGCAGTGTGTGTGTTTGATGTGACGTTTTCCTCCCCCCTGCCACCGAAGGTTTCCTTGGTAAATTAAGAGTGGATGTCCTCCCCCCCCCCCCCATCAGTCTCCGCTAAATGGGAGTTTCACGGTGACCTGTGAGAGAGTTATTGATCACGCCCGCAGCTCCCAATACTCTGGTTAAGCCTTTGTATTGATTACACATTTCTGTCATAGAAATCCCCATTTATCACTGGTTCATAAATGACCTTGTAAACTGCTGCGCTGAGTTTGACCTTCTGGAGTTTAAACACACACACAAAGAAATGCCTGCAGTGTAAAAGAGACATAAGAGACATCTGCACCTATTCTGACAAAATGATTGACATGACATGAAAGTAGGGCCCACTATGTCTTGATTGTAAAATCTAGGTACTGAATGTCAAAAACAACCAATTTTGGAATCAAGCTCTTCGGTTACACGGCTGTTAAAGGGACAGTTCGAAATTCTCAAAGTTTCAAATAGCATCATGGAGCTGAGAGAAAATGTGATGACACTAATAAAAAAAAACCCCAAAATAAAACAAAATCATCTTTAAACAAAGTAAGGGTGGCAAAGATGATGCCCCCAAACACTCGTAAACACAGTGAACAACCAACACCGTTTTATTAACCGGACGAGGCAGTCAGCTGCATGTTTTGAAAAGTGCCTCATTTACAGTTTGGCCTTCGGTTCAGTCAGTACAGCTTTATGCCTCGCTATTAAAAACACCTTTACAGTGGTTCTGTATCCTCACATTCATTTAATTAACATAGCAAAGGTGTCATTAGAGATCGTGTAACTCCACTGCAAGTGCTAATGCACCTTTCTACATGATAACCACATCAAGAAATTACACCAAAAACTTAATTAGAATTAATGTGCACCTTTCACATTTAATTATTTTGCAACACTGCGGCAAAGAGAAGAAACGCGCGATGACTCTCTAACTTGAGGTTCGTCGAGAGGTATGACAAGTGTGATGCAAGCTAATTCTAAATGTATTAGATTCAACAAGATTCATTAAAACAGTAAGACCTGAATCAGATAATTGCACAAACTTAATTTGAAGGTGGCATTGCTGCGGATATGAAAGATTCACTTTAAGTGCGTTATGTTTGCCTTCATTGCTCTGTCATGAAATAGGGATCCTAAACAAACATTAAAGTTGAGAGATGTGTATCCACGTTAAAATGAAATTGGCAGCAGCCAGTTAGCGTAGCTTAGCACAAAGACTGGAAACTGGGGGAAACACTTAGCCTAGCTCGGACAAAAGGCCACACAATATGCTACCAGCTACCATCTAAAGCTCACTACTAACCATCTGAATCGCTGGTATCAATTTGCTTGCAACTCTCCACCGGGAAGCGACCAAGCGAGAGGCAGGTCATGTTAGAAGAAGAAAGGAAAGGAGAGATGGGTGTAAGGAGAGATAAGTAGGAGAGATGGAGACGAGAGAGAACAGGAGGTGAAGGCAGAATATTAGGGGTGATGAGGGGTGAAGACAAGAGGAGAGGCTGGGGAAAAGATGAACGACAGGAGGAGAGGAGAAATGGAAAGAGAGGAAACTAAACAGAGGAAAAGGAAAGAAGAGAGCGAGCAGATTAAGAAGGATGGACCAGACGGGGACGAGGAGCGTAAAAGGTCAAATTGAAAGGAAGACACGAGGAAGAGGCGGGCCTTCTTCCTGCTCTTAATTAATATGTCAATTTCAGTACTAACAGACACTGGTATCAGAACAATTTACAAGCTGCCGGAGCAGGAAGGGAGGATTTAACCCGTCACGAGAGACAATGGGAGGTGGCTGTCAAAGCTCGGCGGATCGACACATTCAAATTGCCTCTCAGCCGATTCCCTGTCACCGCCACACAAAGCCCGGCTGTTAACCGGCTGTGGCATTAAGAATGAAATCGCACCCTCGTGCCTTTGTCTCCGCTCGACAAGTCGACTTCCTGCTCTCAGTCTGGCAGCGCAGCCCGTCATGTCAGTCGGGCCTGTTGGAGGTGCGTCAGTCAGACTCCTGACCGCTCTCCGTTTTCTGCCTCCCTCCCTCCGCGCGTGCTCCTCCATCCACAAAGCCTTTCTTCATGCCCCCACCTCTCCCTAGCGTCTGCTCTGCGCCGCTACTTGGGTCTCCGCGTGTCCTCAGGTGGCATCTTCACCACTAGAGGAAAAAAAAAAAATCTGAATTTTTGGAAGCAGCATATGTCGCGGGAAAAATGGCGACACGTACGGTGTTGCTGTTCTTTCGTTATTATGGTCCGTTTTCACGTCCAGCACGCGTTGGGCCGGGTGTGCTTATCCTCAGCCGTTTTCTGATCGGGGGCCAGACTGTCCCGGGGTCTTTTACGGATCGTATCTCTTTTGTCGGAAAAGGAATTTATAAACATCCAGTTTGGGTCTGGATCCAGTTTGTTCAGGCAGCAGAACTAGGCGCCTTGTCTTTATGTGGACCCTGTCGCTCTTTATACTGCGTCACCTGAACACGCTGCATCGGCTCACTGAAATAAATTGGGGACAACAGCCTCCTGAAAATACTAGTAGGTTTAATAGTGTCACGACCGGGGGTGGATGGAGTAGGAACAGAACCCAAGAGCAGACAGCCAGTACGTAAATCCGATTTTAATGACGGCATCACACAGGAACGGAGCGACTAACACAGCGGGAACATGGAACAGGACAACATTAACTTGAATACGGACTATGACGCCACAAGGACACTGAGACTTCACGACACTTAAATACACCAGACAAACGAGGAAAAC
>JAVQJF010011524.1:0-30973 GCA_036023855.1 Gadopsis marmoratus
GGTCCAAGCACAGAACCTTGTGGGACTCCGTGACTAACTTTGGTGTGCATGGACGATTCATCATTAACATGTACAAATTGATATCGGTCTGATAAATAAGACTTAAACCAGCCTAGTGCGGTGCCTGTAATGCCATGCATCTATAGCACCATAAACTAGGGGTGAAAAACCTATTAGTATATGTCATAATGTTTATATATCATGACGCAACACAGCAACACAACAACAGTAATCAGTCATTTGACTGATGGCTTCAGTTTCCTGTTTGATCACTGTCACAGCTTACTGATCAAGCCCAATCTTATGTCTGTGTATTAAGAAGAACTGGAGTCGGCCCGTAAAATAAATTTCTGTGCCGCCACCTGAACACAATGGAGGTGAATGAAGTTTGTGGCATTGAAAAAAAAAGATATTTGAGGTCTCAAAACCTGGACAAAATGCTTCTTGGGCTGCAGGGGAAATGTTCCACTACAATACCGTGTGTGGCCACTGGGCAAAATTGCTAGGCTGAGCGACGGCACGTTATCCCAGTTTTATTATACATCCATGCTTTGATGGCCACGGCTACTTGTTTTGTTTGTGCTTCACAACCTCTGCTTCTACTCTTTTCATAAAACACAGACTTTACCGCCGACTTCTGACAACTACGCTTTGTTTAAATATGCTTGACAACTGAATGGAAATACAGCTAATGATATATTGCGGAGACGTTTTTTTGTACATTTGTTGTGCGATTAGATAAAATCTTGACATTTTCGAATTCCAATAGCAACCACAGAAAGAAGTGTGCAAGACCATCGAGGGTTTGTATTGAGTGACACAAACCAGTGGAAGACCGGAGGTAAATGGACGCTTACTTTTATAGCCCCTTTCAACCATTCAAACAGTTCCCAAAGTGCTGTAACAGTAATCTAAGCTTGAACAGTAGACCAATTCACCCATTCACACACCGATGGGGACACAGTTGCCATGCTGGCCTCCACCGGGGGAAACATGGGGTTCAGTGTCTTGCCCAGGGACATCAGATATTGATTTCATCCAACACTGATCCACAACAGATAAACAAACAAAAAAAAAAACAACTTAAGACAGTTTACCAAGGTAAGAAATGTCTATTTCTTTATTACATTCAACAGTACAATACACTGAAATTGCACATTTTCACCAGATATAGCAGCATTCTGACTGGCAAATGGACTAATCAATAGGCACATCCAAAACATTTAAATAGAAACACACACATCCAAAGTGCTGTGGCCGCTTTCTGACCACATTCAAATTCCACTTAAGCTGTTAATTTACATGCCTTGTAAAACAAATTCTACAGAGCTAAAACACACGGCCCATTCCCCTCAAGTGATTCCAGTGGCAAGATGGTCAAGTCAAACCCAGCAGCGCCCGTCTTCATAGTATCATATTACAGTTAAAATGCCCCGGTTCACACTCACATGTGCCATTCAGTGCATTCCAGGAGTTAGAAAGTGTTTTAATTGAGTTTTATAGTTTCCTTCAGTTGACTACTTCACTTAAAAGTTACTTTCATTACCCACAATGACATTGTGTCGCCCTCAGAGAAGAAGTATGTACTGTGGGTTGGAGGTGATAGCGTAAGAGAAAGACGGCAAGTTTATTCAAGGTTCTATTCTTGTTGCTGCACTGCATTCTGGCGTACCGAGCAGAGCTGGGTATTGAATTTAAAAACACCTTTTGTGCCAAATGCAATGTGTCAATAGAACCAGATTTAAAAAAAAAACAAAACAGTCATGTATCAAAAGCTGGCATCAAATATTTGGACAGTTTTGTAATCATTTTGACTTTGACCGGTTACGTTCCTGCCTTCGATAATCATTTTGCCAATTTGAGTGCATTTAGATAAAAATCTTGTACGGCTGCTCGTGTTTGGACAACATTTAACATGTAAGAACTTTGGTATTGGAAAAAAGCATTATTTGGGTGTTGGATTGGCACTAGTAGCAACACTTTTTATTACCCAGCCATACTACTGAAGTCGCTGTTGGTGGAGAGGAGCATCTCCGCTTCCTGTGTGAAGTCGTTTTTACAAAATGTGAATGTAAAACAGCCAGCAGCGGCCTTCGAGGTGGTACTCCTCCATATACGATGACCTGAGTGAAAGAGTCTTCGCAGACTCAAAAAAGGCAACTGGACTTCCAGTTGTCTACAAGACAAGCTCAAATTCTGCTTCAAGATCCAAGTCTCAAAACACATCGGCTGAGAATCAAGTGACGTCAGCAGGTACGTGCGGGATCAGCGATTCTAAATGACCTGCTGCCAACTGTAACGTTCAACGCAGCCACGCTGTTTATTCCATTTCCAAAACGGGAAAGAAATGAATACTAGCCTAAACATTGCCTGACCACAATGAGTGAAATTCAATTTGTAGGTTTCACTAGTGACGAAGCCTCAGATGCCAAAGTGTATTCCACACAGTTGCTTTTGGCCTATTTGATATTCCACGACCTACTGAGACTCTTCACACACCCTGACTGCTGTTGAGCCTCAGACTTTAGCACTGCATTAAAACACTGCCAGGGGTTTCAATCATAGATTGTACATAAAGATGGACGACATGACAGCTCCCAAAAAAAACATAAGCCAAAACATCTCGATCCCCACCTGGTGGCTGGCTGCAGTATAGGTCATAAACCTGTTGGCAGATTGGCCAAAGTCAAATCAAATTCTCCCAAAGATGCGTTCTGTCATTTTAGGATTGTGCAAGTATTCACTTTTCTGATAATTTTGGTTTCAATTAGTTATTTGATGCTATAAAAAGGAAGGCTGTGACTGATTGTGGTGTGCTCGTGATTGAGTCGGGGGGGGGGGTGTATAGCGGGACCTCGGTCAACACTGCGCAGGCTCCGTATCCAAGATGGCAGCTCTTATGGCTTCTAGCCAAAGATGACGCCGAACGCCCCGTCACACTTGTAACGTTGTGAATATTTTCTTTGATCACATACTACCAGAAACCTCAAGGTTCACTAACGGGCTTTTCCCAGAGCCTGAACAGAGACCGGGGTTACACTCCACACCTTATAAAACCTCTCGTCATCACGTGAACAGGTCACACCTGAGCAAGTGTCATTATTAAATAGAATAGCCCCCCAAAAGCGCTGCTAAGTGGAGTAAAGTATTTGAGCACAGATTGTCTCACGTACATTCAAATTTAGCCAATTTAGGCAAAGTTCAAGGTCTAATTCAAAGTTGCTCATTTTAAAATGGTTGCCTGAATACAAACAGCTATAAAAGTTTGGCTTATTTGTAAATTAAAAAACAGGTTTTGTAGACAATCAAACTCAGGTATGCTATCGGAAAATTTCAAACAACATCCAGCCCTTTTTCAAAAGTTGTAAAATCCCGTCTAATAAGCCACGATGAACAGGTGTTTTGGTAACCGATAACCTTTCGAACGCATGGATGTTTGTCATGAACTGGACTTCCTGGATAATATTTCATCTTCTCACCTGGTACCTGTCACAACACGCCCCCGCCACTTGTCTTTTTTAATGCGGCACTGTTTTCTGCCAAGAGGAGTATACCACCTATCAAGAACACAGGCCTAGATCTGCAACAGTGCATTATGTGAAGATGTGTTTTTAACAGTGCTGAAGTGTTTGAGGGTGGGGTTTTTTCACCTTTAAACCACAGAGCGATGCTCTCCACACACGTACACTGCGCTCGGCTGTATGCGCCTCTTTGTGTTGCCTGGCAGCTGTGGAAGAAACTTGAAGTACTTGGGCATCAGATCAAGGCAGGCGTCGCGAAACTTCTTGATCCGCCAGTAGTAAATAAGAGGGTTAAGGGCTGACTTGAGGTAGCACAACCACAGGACCCATGTGCTGATTTGAAAAAAGCTGTCTTTACGGTAGAAGCCGTCACTGAAGGTAGCTACCAGACTGTAGGCAGTGAAGGGTGCCCAGCACACTGTAAACACAGAGAAGAGAATGAGGATGGTGGTGAAGGCACGGGTTTTGAAGCTCATGTCTATGTTCATTTGGAAGGGTCTCTGGAGGCTCAGCAGGCCCAGTTTGCTGGCCTGGCTCAGACAGATGCTGTCTGGGTGGCTATGGATGCGGATGGCGTTGTGGCGGACGGTGTTTAGGATCCCCATAAAGGTGTACAGCATGACCATGAAAGGTATGAAGAAGAAGACTAGCATTAGTATCAATACGTAGGCATGGTAACCAGGCTCAATGCTGTAGCTAAACACACACTGAGGGGCCCTGGGAGGGATCTGTAGGGGAGGGGAGCCAACAGCCAGGGGGAAAGAGAAAATGAACGAAAGTCCCCATGTGACCACTATGAGCACTTTGGCTCTCTGTGGGCTCAGCTTATCTTGCTTCTGGACAATGATAAGAAAACGATCAATGCTTATTATAAGCAGTATAGCCACGCCCTCCATCACAAAGAACCAAAAGAGCATGGCCGAGATGCGACAGAAAACGTCTCCGAAAAGCCACTGGGTGGTCATGACGGTCACCAGAGCAAAGGGCATGTTCAGGATGGCCAGCATCATGTCCGCAAACGCCAGGCTCGCCAAGAGGATGTTGATGGCCGAGCGCATGGCAGATCTCTGGTACACCATCAGGCACACCACCACGTTTCCCAACAGAGCCAAAAGCAGAATGGTGACCATGATGAAGCAGAAGAAGACCCGCAAAGGTAGGCCGATGCCTTGCAGGCTCTTCGGGGCCTCTGCTGTCGGCGTGACTGGCTTTGGGGGCAACAGGGAGCCCAGGGAAACGTTCACCATGGACGCGTTCTCCATCGACGGCCTCTCGGAAAGGCTCAGCAGCCCCGTAACGAGGCAGCAGAGACTGGCGTTAATGTCCCCTGCCTCTGGAAGGGGAACAGTAGTGGAGTGAACCATTCTTCCCCAGGGTGAACGGGCATTGTTGGCGGTGAGCTCACGCTAACCATGATGCTGTAGATGCAGATAATCCCAGCTCAACCCAACATGGCGGCGTCTTCATGGCTGCAGGACCCTAAGACGATACAAAAGTGTTGTCAATTCCAAGTAAATCAAAAAGGCCGTGTGAAAGAGCATTATAAAACCAGATTAAACCAGCGGAATTTCCATCAAAATTCCCCTTGGAGTTGAAATGACAGTAAGCCTGTAATCCATTCAGGGTTATATGCCTGCATCTCCCTTATTAATTCACACCACCATGATATCTGTCAAACCTGCAGAATCTACCAGCATGAGACAAATTATTAGTGTTGACAAAACAAAAGACGTGCGGATGCTGAAATTGTGTTTGAATTTGCATTGAAGCCCTTTTCCAGTTGATATACATGGAAACTATTCACCTCCATTCAACAGAAGCTAATCCGTTTGGTTAACTTGCAGCAAACTATTTCGTACGAGTCATGACAGATTCAAGTACAGCGTTATGATTGACGATAAAATGAACCGTGGAACCGAGACACAAGTCTTCCCTCCGTCTTTGTTACTTCTCTACAACCCAGTACATCACAAAATGTGGGTAGGCTGATAGAGATCGATGACCTAAAGCGAGTTAATCCAAAATGTTGAATAAATTTGAATGCTACACACATTCCAAGTCAATACGGAATAGATCAACATTTCGGGAAACACACTTGTGCGGTTACACGGACAATATTTCTTCGACCCAGTTGAAATGATTCTGATTGGAGATTCCAAATTAACTGTTTACATGGACACTATATAAAAAGGGATCCAATCAGATGTGCATTTACATGTCTGCAGAATATAACTCTTCACATGCACACAAGCAGCTCCGCCCGCTGTGAAGCGTCGAATCTGACGGAAATACAGTCGGGTCCTTAAGTATTTGGACAGTGACACCGTTTTTGTACTTTTGCCTCTGTACGCCATCGCATGGGGAAAATGGGGGATTAACCGTTTAGAGTAACAGCCATTTTTATACAAAGTCCTACATGTACGATGTACAGAGGCAGAAGTACAGAAACGGTGTCACTGTCCAAATACTTATGGACCTGACTATATAACGACGTAGTGGGAAGAAAGAAAATATTCCAATCAGAAAGAAACGATCGGTTAAGCATCTTTATTCTGATTGGACTATTATTCCAATTATTAGTGGCATGCTAGGATCCACAGACATGCCAATCTTGTGTCTCTGCATTATGAGCTGGAGTCGCCACGCGGTAAGCCGAGCTCAGCATAAAGACTGGAAACAGCCTTAATCTTTCCAAAGTTCAGAAATATACCTACCAACTCCTCTGACTATACTTTTAAATACTTTCTAACTCATTTGTTTAATCTGCACACAAAGAGATGGGTAAAGACCACAATTTGTCCTTTTAGGGGGGAGTCGAGGGCTGGAACTATTCCTCTGCAGACAGTTAGGCGCAGCGACAGCGTGCCGCTTCCTAGAGTCCTGTCGCAGTGAGGTTGCCAGGTTTGGTACCATCAGACCTGTGCGGAGTCCTGTGCTCGCTGCCGTAATTGGAAAACCACACTGTAGCCAGAGACGCTACACAGAAGCACTTGGCAGGTGAACATGCTGCTGTTCACCGAGTAGTAGTGCCTTTGCCCGACGCCCACTAAAAATACAAATTGCTGTTTTTTTTTTACATTCCAATCTGCGTACAGGTTAAACTAACAAAACACAACGTTTGTTACCGAGCTTCAGAGGTGTTGGTCGGTGGCAGGATAGCAGCAGTTTGTGCCTACTTCCAGTCTTAATGCGAAGCTAGGCTCACCTTATCCTGTCAACAGCATCGCTGCCCTCATTTCACCTCAGGAAGAAAGAGAAGAAGTGTATTTCCCAAAAAAACAACAAAAAGCTTAGCAATGTAAACTAAAGTCAAACACAAATGAAAATGCAACTGGAAAACATTTGTCTAAAGGGAAATGGAAAAAAAGCTCTTCTGTTTGCCAGAAATGTGATAAGAAATCCTGTTAAAGTGCTTTTCTTAAAAACGCTGCCGGTAACCAACGAGCAGCGTTCAACTGGGTACAAGTCAAATACTGCAATAAAACCCCTTATCACTTGTGTAAACATTGGGCTGTTATTTCAGACCGCCTTTCAGACAGCGGCTAAGCTGCAAATGCCAAATAATACATGTGCTGTAGCAAAGAGCCCATTTGGAAGTACTTAAAATGACTAATTCACATAAATTAAGCTTTTAAATGCATTTTGTTTTGTCCCGTGTGAATGTAAAAATCTGCATTTTTTTTTTTTTTATTGATTTATTATGTCTGCGTGTTAATAACCGGTAGCAGCAGCTGTGACGCCTGTAGCCATGTAACAGACAGTGTTATCGCTGCCGTACGGAGATAAACAGGCCGAGCATATTGTCTGCTGCAGATACCCTCTGCTTCATCACAACGAAGAGCCAGCGGAAGCGAGCAAATAAGGAAGGCTTCATCTTGGCCTACTTCCTGCTCCATCCACGGGCCTTTGTGGATCACAGCACTGTGCAGCAGTCTACCGCTACAGGGAAGGCCCTTCAGTTAGGGCCGGGGCGACCCGAAACGCTAAAACAGCCACTTCAGCCTCCGAGCAATCACGTAAACCTGGACGACCGGGTACTTGGCGTTCTATAAAAGGCCGGGAATTCAAAACGCTGGATGTGGCAGCGTAATTATGCAACAGGGAAGTGCGGAGAGAATAAGCAGAGAGCTTCTCCAGCCACATCGCATAACCTCGAATCACTTAGGAGGCTAAACGTGCCCTGGAAACCTGCCTGGCGCGTCCACGGTGGGAACATGTACCAGCAGCAACAACCTGTCAGAGCGTCCCTCACCGATGTCAGACGCCCAACACTGATCACGTGCGAGAGAAATACCGCTGGACGACAGGATTCCTGCCTGTCAGACGGGAGTGAAATGAGCAGCTGCAGCAGATGCTATTAATACAGAATGTGCCGAAAGAAATGCATTTGAAGAATCTTAATACGCTGTATCGAGTAAGTATGCTGAACTAAACGCTCGGTTTCACATCACATGTTAGTATGCGACGTGTGGCAGCAAAGGCAGGCTGTAATAAGCAGAATGACATCTGTTCATAGACGTCACCCGAGTGGTAACGTGTGGCAGCATTTTGGATTCGGGAAAAAAAAAAAGCTTCACACAAAATCAAATCAACACTGAAAAAAACAACACGTTGCGTTCTAGTTGAGGTTTGTTCAAAAGGTAATTCTTTGAAAAAGTGACACCACAACTGATTACTGAGCTTCACCCATTTTAAATGCCGCGGAAATATTCGATTGTTGAATTTCAAACTTAACTGACTTTTTCCCCACTTAACCAAAATGACAGCAACACGTTTGAGTGACTTGATACGCATCTTAAAATTGTAATGTGTTGAATTTATGGACCCTTTAAAAAAATCAAAACGCATACATTTGTGTTTTTTGAAATTGAAAAGGTCACTTTCTGAAAAGTGTTGGGGGGGGGGGGGGAGATTCAAACCACAAACATTCAGGAAGATGGATTTTTTTTTTTTTTAAATACTACATGTAGTACTACAAGTACAACATGTAGTATTGAGTAGTGATTCAATTCTGCAGTTATTGATTCGGTGGCTGATAAGCTGCGACATTATCTGCTTGAATAAAAGTCACGTCATTTCCTGTGTGCTGTCAGACCGGGTCCGGGTCCGGGTCCCGGTCCGGGTCCTGAGAACTCACCCTAATGCTAGAAGGTCTCAAACAGGATGACGCCGCACGCAGCTCGAGCTTCTTTTTGATCCCGAACTCTCGCACCGACCAGGACGGTTGAGCGACAAAGGCGGCTGCTGCTCGCAGCGTCTACAGTCGCGTCTCCATGTCGGGGTTTTAAGAAGCGCGTGCGAGAAGCAGCGTTTCAAATCGTGCCGCGGCCACCGAACTTACCTGCTTCACGCGCCCATGTTGACGCTCAGCGGCGGCGTGAAGTGCCGAACGTCTCCGCCTCCGCCGAACAAAGTAGGCCGTCTTCACAACGTAGGCGGCCGCGGTCAGCGGTGCGATGCCGCCGCTGCCTGGTCTACGCGACAGGGGCCGCGGGGGCGAAGTCAAATCCGCATCTGGCGAGTCTCGCTGTGCTTCCGGAGGAGCGCGAGAGAGGCAGCGCTGGCTGTCCGCCGTCTTTTGTGGCGTTGACTAAATCTGAAGCTGGCGTCTGTGTCGTACAGCTGTGCGGTGTGAGCCTCCGCCGTCCTCCCAAACGCGACGGTGAACAAAGAGCACTTCCTGCCTGGACCTTCAAAATAAACGCATTTGAGGAGGGGAAGAAGGAAATGTGCAAGGTTGCTCGTTCAGAAATACAACCGGGCCAGATGGACATTCAAAATAACAGACACAACAGGGCAGCAGCTAGGACACATTATTATTAGTGGACATTTTCACCTTTTAAAGACAATGGTAGGAATTTACATTTTACAATTACACACTGGACTTTTGGCAGGTGATTCTGATATTATTTTGTCAGAAAACGTTAATCTGTGACTGATTTTAGGCAAGAAAAAACTTAAAACAATTTAATTTCAGTTTAATATCCTCTGCTAGAGTTACATGCCTGGCAATATAGAGAAGAATGCTTTCAACAACATTTAGAAAAATGTAATACAACAGTTAAATGATTCATTTAAATATTTTTTAATTTTGAGGTGGGGCTCTGGGAATTAAGATCCAGGACCTCAGCATTTCTAAAATCCTGGCTGTAGTCCTGGCACAAATACTAGGCAACTAAAATAGGCTACCTAATTAAAAGTACAAAAATGTCTACTTGGAGTAACAGTTCAGTGTAGCAAGAATGTACAGTATTATATTTCTGACAGTTGTAACAGTACAAGTGAAGACAAGTAGACTAGAATAATTTGTTATATATGTTTAAGCGAACGTAGAATATAATTTAGGTTTCAATAGTGAAAAAAAATTTAATTAATTCCAGCTATTTTTTTCAAACATTATGTCCAAGACTTTCACCACATACCGAAATATATATGTATATATATTAGCCTAGATGCAGCTTTATTTTGTATTAGCTGCCATGAATTCTAAAGAGCACATTGATATTACTTTAGTTTTTAATATATATATATAATAAAATATATACAATATATATAAAATATATATATATAGTATATATACACTGTATATATACAGCATGCTGTGTATAAAATGACGCCCTTTATTTTGAAGGCTAAACAGCACAGCTTCCTGTTGTCGCTAGTGCTTTGTACGCTACTTTGTATCGTTACAAAAGCCAGTTGCATGGGCAAAAGTGGAATATTCGCCACGCCCCGTTTTCAGCGTCGCCCAATAGACGCCACAGACTACGCAAATGGGCGTGGTTAGGATAGAGGACGTCTGCGTGCGTGCGCACAGTGTTAAAAATGAGAAATGGATCCTGTTAATGCAAAAGTAAGTTCGGTGTTGGCCAATGAAAATTACTTTAATATGATTTCAACACAGGTTTACAGCCACTGTGCAGAACACGTAACATGTGGTTGGTGAAACAAGAGTGCTCATAGAGTCCACACAGCATCTTTAAATAAGGCATGCAACACCTAAAATAACTAGAGACAAAACAAATCAACACAGGAAGCTCAAGGTCTGGAGGTAGACTTTCTGATGTCCTCAGACAGTTGGTTTTTTATTTTCTCCATGCTCAGTGTGGTACACAGAATGAGTACTTTACTCTCTGACTAGCTTGCAGTCACCTGTGACGTCTCTCGTCACATGGGGGCAGTGTTATTATGGTGTGATAGTTATTGGGATCTGCACAGGCCATGTATTTACGCTGTCATCTTCTGTAGTTTTATGATAAATCATGTACAACGTTTGAAAGTGAAAATATCAGCTTTTATTAAAAGGGGCCAAATCATTTTACAGTGGGCCCCGCAGGCTACCATTTGCCAGCCACTAATCGCACTTTGTTAGCTACAGACCTGATTTTCTTTCTTTATCTAAAAAGCCCAATGCAGAAGATCTGTTAGAACCCAGAGCGGACCGACAATCACTGGACAGACAGACGTACTGCACAGTCTGTAGACACCAAGAGCAATAGTTCAACATTTTGGGAAGTATGCTTATTTGCTTGCTTTCTGAGAGTGAGCACATGGTTAGCCCAAGGCTTTGTCGACCAATTACAAGATCCCAGAAATCTCATGAGAATTGGAGATTTTGTATTCCATTACATAGCATCTAGGAATCAAAAGGGATTATAAAAGACACAATGCTTAAAATGTAATATTTGTACTTATTTATTCGTTTTATTATTTCCATTTATCAGTGCATCAACCTAAGGCCCTCGACTGCGTCTACGTATCAGACGATCCCAACATAAGGTCAATCTCCTAATGCAACTTACTGACAGACATATTAATCGGGCAATAGACAAAATATTACCCATCATTCACCAACAATCCTGTCCTACAAAGCCTTTATCTGCTTGGCACCTGCAGTCTTGGGTGGTATGATATGAACCTGGAAGGGGATGAAGAACTCTAGAAGTGCCTTTGTGTCCTTTAAGTCCAGAGAATAATCCTGAGCGATCTTTTCTGGCGTCCACGTCTCAGGCGCACGGCGGTGGCTGCTCAGCGCCTTCAGGGCCTCGACGATTGTCAGCCTGCCTTTATGGACGTCTGTGAGCTCCACCAAGCCGTATGGGTCGCCTGGTAAACTGAACGTCAGCGGCCGCCTCTCCACTTCTTTACTCTCGGCCACTTCCTTTAATGCCTGTGGGAAGATGAAGCGGATTGGTCCAAAATACAACCTGGCTCCAGATCAGCACGTTCACACGTGGACATGTCCCACCACTGTTTAGGGAAAACGCACTAAACACTTGTGGTGCTACTTTGTAGATATTACAATATGGCAGGACTTTAAAAGCAGTGTATAAAGTTATTTTAGGCTGCTTTTGTGACACCTGACACTTCACATCTGTGTTTTAGCTCTTGCATGCAATCAGACTCAGGGAGCTCCTGTTGCCTCCAAACTAAATATCCTCATAAAGAAGTCAAATGGAACACCAACACCACCATCACCATCACTGTCACCATCACTATCACTATCACCATCATCACAAATGGACACAGTCTGCGTCCCGGTCTGACCTCTGCTGGATCTTTGGACTCCACATACACGGACCTGAGGTGGGCCAGCAGAGGGTGGTTCTTCTGGTTGACTGAATCCGCAGCTGAAACACAGACAACATGCTCGTCAACAGGGAAGCTGTTGCTGAATCAGCGCGGTAACGTCGTGACCCTGAAAGCAGCGGAGGGTTCGGACTCACCGGCGGAGGGCGGGAGGCTGTCGGCGTGTCGGGGTGCTGCCGACGGCTTTTGCTTCGAGATTTCTCGGTGTACCCGGTTCTCCAGGTTGAAATTTCGGACCATACGCGCAACTCGCGCCCCCATGTTTGTTTTTTTTTGTCTTTTGCAAGTTGTCAACGACCTGGCGAACAATAAAGTTTAGTCAAATCCTCCACGGTGAGCGAGGAGGCTCATTTCACAACGCAAAGGCGAACCGGCAATTAACAGCGACACCATGTGGTTGGAAGACATTTCCACATTTTCATTCCCGCCTGCCTATTTATTTGTTTCAAATTATATAAGTCCTCAAAAAGCCTAAATTATGAGGAAACTATTCACATTTACGAGAAGAGTTATACTTTTTAGATAGTAAGCCTAAGTCAACACTCTGCACTTTTGATTTACAAAATTAAAATAATGACATAGAAAGTCCTAACTTACCTATCTCCTAAGTTTGACTTAATAAATACATCATTTATGTCATAATTTTATGTTGTTCATTGTTCATTGTACTGTGCTAGTTAGTGTGTGTGCTCTTTCATCCTGCTCTCACTCTACCACCCCCCCTCTTTTTTGTCTCTCTACCCAACCGGTCGAGGCAGCTGACGACCAGCCAGAGTTAAAGGCAGTGTTTCCTTGCCACTGTCTCCTAGTGCTGCTCATGGTGGAACTGTTGGGTCTGTACATATAGAGTTGGTCTAGACTTGCTCTATATTAACAAGTGCTATGAGATAACTGTTATGATATAGCGCTATATAAATAAAATTGAATTGAATTGAAATTTTTGTGTTGTGTTGTTTCTATATATATTAATTGTTTTCACCTACTCACCCCGACTGGTCTGCAGCTACGTGCTCTGTGTGTTCTGACACCTTTCTATCAGAACCAGCATTCACTTTTTCAGCAGTTTGAGCTATAGAACCATCTTCTGTTTGATCGGACCACACGGGCCAGCCTTTGCTCCCCACGACCATCAATGAGCCATGACCCTGTCACCGGTTCAGCAGTTCTCCTTCCTTGGACCACTTTTGGTAGGTACTGACCCCTGCAGACCGGGAACACCCAAGAGCTGCAGTGTTGGAGATGCTCTGACCCAGTTGTCCAGCCATCACAGTTTGGTTCCTTGTCAAAGTCGCTCACATCAGTCCACTTGCCCATTTTTCCTGCTTCGCTGCAGAATAAATTCATGGAAATGAAAAACAAATAAAACATCTAAAATTACAATCAGTATACATACATATTAAGGTCAATATGTCTGGGATTTCAGACACAATACACAAAGTTTGTGTATGAATTATGACCAATGATCATTCGACATTCCTGTCCCCTAAACAATGTCAACAAGCAAACAACTGCAATGTTGTTTCAGTGTCAGAACTCATTATTATTGACCTGACTGAAATTGTTACGCATGTGTCTTCTCTTTATTATTACCCATGCTATGGTGTGCATAAAAACAAAATAACATTATGGAGAATTAATTATGAATATCAGAAAAAAGTCATTTATATATATATTTAGTTGTTGATCTATGTAATAATCCATGATTCTTCCTGTGACTGTAAATCATACATTTCTACAGTCTTCAGGTTAAAACAAAGTGAGCGGTTGCACGGCCAGCAGATGGCAGGATTTCATATCCCAACACACTCAAAGAGGCCTCATCATCCAAAAAAGTGTTTCGCCTCTTTCTGATGTTCATGTTTTATCAGTATCAGTGCCGGCTTCCAATACAAATCGAGCCTCCCTCTGTCACAATAAGGTCCCCTTTGTTAGTAAGACAAAGTAAATAAAGCATTTTGATCAGGCCAGAAAACGGAGGCCACTTTTTGTGGAGCACATCTGGAAGTGATCATCTGCTCAATCATAACAAAACAAGCCACAGGCATTTTTGCGAGGAGAGGAATGTAAAGAAATTTCACTCACTCACTGCTGCGACTCTGGAGTTTGGACCTGATGGTCACCATGGCGACAAAAAAGGCCAGAGGTTCTCAGCAAATGACGCTTCTCTGTTATAACAGAGCTCAGCGCACGGCAGGGGCAAAACTAAAATAAGAAACTGCCAAAGCGCTGCAAAAATTAATTTATTTAGTTGATGGTAAAATACAATACTGATCCCCGATTGGTTATTTGCATGGGAGTGTTGTTGTATTTACTGAGTGGAGACATTGGAATTATCAACACTTAAATAATACATCTCTGAGGCACGTTGATGCGAGGATCCGAGTGTCTAGACTGCGTGGACTTGTAGAGTTACAACAGATGTGTATCAGCGTCGCCATGAAATAAACCAAACCTTCCACTGTTCAGAAACCCATCACTGCTATCGAGAAGATCTGTTTGCTTGCAATTTTTTAATGCAGCACTGACTCCTTAAGTGTTGATAAAAACAAGGTTAAAGGTATGTTTACAGACCATAAAACAACATTCCAAGCCAGTATGACAACTGAGCTGTGCTTGATAACCATATTTAACTTGGAACTTACACATAGACACTTATGGTGGCCAAGAGACCTCAGCACGCTAAAACTTAAGAAGGATAATGCTTGACGATATTATCGTTCATTTTATTATTTACGCCTGTACGTTTCCGACTGTGACATGTCAAAACGTGTGCCGTGAAACTGTTGATGTATTTGTCAGATTCAATTCAATATTATTTATATAACGCTATATCATAACAGAGTTATTATGTCATAGCACTTCAGATGTTCCCTTCTGTTGGACTGCTGTATACTTTTTTCCCCTGTATTTATACAAACATTAATTAAAAAAAATTCCTATAATTTAGTTGTACACAGCTCTAAGTGTACAGTCTATTTTAACAATTATGAGGACATTTATATTACAGCTGTGTTTTATTATATTGTGATTCATTGTCTGTTTATACAGCAGCCTCCACAACACCTACATAAACAACTAGCAACTACATTATGGTGTGATATAAACCATTCATTCAGTGTTTATATACTGCTTACAAATGATTAATAGATGGGAAGTAAAATGTTACCTGTTTAAATGCTAAATGAACTGTGTGTGTTGTCAAACTTGTGAGGATATTTTCTAAGTTGCAGTGCGTGGAGCTCTCTTGGCCACCGTAATTTTATTTTTTATTTATTTATATATACTTGACAACACACAATGGATACCCACCTATGCATGTAGTAATTTTATTTACAATTATAAAAAAGAGAGACCATAAAAAATATATCTTGCTTTCACATATATACATTTAAATGCATTTCTATGAACTATGTAGACAAATCTCAAGTATAGATAAGGCAACTGTACTATAGTGGCTAACCTTGAGGCCTTTATACAAGGCAGAACCCCTGAACACTACAAAAGGACAAACTTCACACAGACGCAGTTCTAAAGCTCCACAGAAGCTTATTACATCAGAGGGGTCTGGTTTCATCCAAGCAATTCATCGATTCCTATTTGGAATCAGTTGTTTATCCTGAACACCCTTTAGGTAGATCTTATGAGTATTAGGGCCATTGCTCGAAAAGAAGCACCTGATGTTTCAAGAATAAAGTCAAAATATATCATATTGTGAGAATAAAGTTGTAAAGTTACTATCCTTAAGCCCCACTGAGGCAAATTTGTGATTTTCAGCTATGCCGTATAAATAGCAAAAACAAATGGACTTAACTAGAAAAAGTCATATGAGAATAATTTTACAATATTACGAGGAAAAGTCATAATATTATGAGTCAAAGTCATAAAATTCAGAGAATAAAAAGTCACAATACTACAAGAATAAAATTCATATTATGCAAATAAAGTTCATAATATTACTGGTATAATGCAATAATTTGGGTAAAATAGTCATAATATCAAGAATAAAACTCATAATATTATGAGAATCAGATCGCGATTTAACGAGACATTTTCGCAGACCACATATGACTAAGATATACGTAGAAATAAGTATTCAAATAAGCATCTTGTAATGCTATAACTTTCTCAAAATAAGTGTTTCTTGTAAAATGACGACTTTTTCCTCAAAACGTCAGGGGTTTCTTTTCCAACGGCGGCCCTAATATTCTGTCACAAGATCTGGCTCAGACGGAGGCGTGGGTGCATTTAGGGGACTCGGTCTGTAGTTGGACGACCCCTTCCATGCTCACGATGTTAGCACTGCGTGTGGGAGCAGGAGGAGTAGAGGTACAATAAGATGAAGCAGTCAATCAGGAGGACGGTGTAGAAACATCTCTGTGTGTGCAAGCTTCGACCCCTCTGAAAACGAGTCAGTAACACAGCCAGCAGCAAAAAGAAGGTGGCAGTGTTCAGGAGGAGAAAGAGTCTTATGTAGGAGGCTGTGCTGGAGAGACCCTCGCTCCCTGCAGTGGCCACCATGTGAACCTCCTTGAATTTGAGGCCTTTGACAAAGCCCCCCTTTCTGCTTTTGCGGCCATCTGTATAGTCAATAAAGGCCCGCGAGTCTGCATCCCCCTCCTCTGGACTGTCCTCATATGTACGCTTTGAAGTCCTCTGTCTCGCCTTCTTCTCATTCACCTCAATCTGTGCAAAAATATCAGGTAGACTCTCAGAAAGCTTCTCCCCGAGGTTCACTTTCTTCCCCCCTTTACCCTTGCCCTGCTTTTTAGACATAGAAAACATCTTCTCGATGACCTCCTCAGTCTTCTTTTTGTCGGAGAACTGGAGGAGGCGCTCTGCAGTCTTACGGAAGCTTGCCGTGTTGAGAACCCTTCCCAGGATGTGTCTCTCCATCTGCTGGAATACCGGCTTGACGTGCTGGAGGTTGTCGTCCATCACGTTGACATATTCCTCTACTTCCTCAGGCGAGCTGTCCGCTGCAGCAGCCGCCGCCTTCTCAAATACGATCTTCTTGTGGTCCAGCAGCACCATGGCAAACAGAGGCTTTCTGGTGACCTCCCCGGTCAGCAGGTAGGTGGTGTAGGTGTGATCCTTGGTGGCCAGGTAAATATCCACCCTCTGGTCATCGCCACGCAGGCTGAAGCTCTGTACATCCACGCCTGGTCCATAGAAAATGTACGCTACCCTGGTGTGAGGGTACCTCAATGGCATTGTGACGTTCACAAAGTTAGAGCCATTATACGGGTATCCGCGAGGGTAATTCCAGTAACCCAACACACCTCTGTTACTGTAGCCTGTGTCATCCATCCAGAACATCTTATATTTGTCTTCACCATGCGATACAAACGCTCCATGAACACCATCTACATTTGTGCTTTGGAATGGAAGGTCTGTGTTGTGAAAGAAGGCACTAACGGCCCTGGTTGGGCTGTCTGGATCCAGGTGGATGTGGTCCACGAGGAGCAGGAGCTGCGGGTGAAGGAGGACCAGGTTTCTCTGGAAGCTCCTGATCTTCAGCTCTGGATTATAAGCAGAACGTCCCTCGCCGCGGATGAAGACAATTCCCTGTCTCTCCATAGCAGCCTCGACTCTGCCTTGGGTGTCGGCTGCCAGTCCCACCTTGTACGTCAACCACTTGGAATCGCAGGCTTCTGTAACCTGTCCTTCCCATGGCTTAAAGCAACTACCGGACACGGCTGAGCCGAACAACACCGCATTGTTCAACAGAGTGTACTTGGGTCCGTACAGTGCCTCAGTGATAAACGGGACACCATTGGGAGCAAAAGTGAAAGTGTTCTGATCAGGGTGCTCGTGGCCAGCATTAAAGTTCCTCCACCCTTTGATCCACTCTTTGTACTTGTTCCTGTGAACGATGTCGAAGATGGCGCGCCCCCCAAGCTTCCCCGACTTGAAGGAGAGAAAGGAGCAGTTGGTGTCTGCAGGTAAAGCACTGCCATACGTCACCACGCCCCAGTCCTCAAAGTAGTGCAGTTGGGATGTTCCAAAATCTGATGGAGGCTTGGAAATCAGGCCCGGGTCATACCTGCAGAGTACCATGAGAGGACGGATATCAGATGGACAAAATACCAATATGGACATTAAATTCCAAACCAACCACCGACTAAAATTCTCACCAGTTTAAAAAGGTATTCCACAGGTTATCTTGCGGTGACATGTTGCAATTTACATTTTTGGTGTACCCACTTTTTAAATCAACCTGCCTCATTTACATGTACCATACTCATGTGATTCCCTGTGTTTTCCCAGAATGCATTTGGACAACCCAAAGAGAACAGCTGCGACTTTCCTGCTTTCAAGGAATACTTGAAGTAATCAATCAGATTGGAAGCATCGAAATGAGCTAGAGCCAGCACAGCTCAGCTTAACACAGCTTAACTTAAAGACTGGACACAACTAGTCTGGATTTGTCTGTACAAAACCTAAATGTAAAAACAACAAATCGTGGTTTTGAGGGAGTCATGTGCTGGAATCGTTTTTTGGCCAGACCAGAGACTTCCTGGAGTGCTGTCATCACTATGAGGTTGCCAGGCAACCATTGGCAACTCCAGGAAGTCCATGAATGTACAGCACGCCGCAACGTGTAGAACCACAACATGTTGTTTTTTGGCCAAAACAAGAGTTTTAACTACTGAGCTTTACGGAGATATTTTAAAACTTTTTAAAAAGAGAGCCTCCCTGTCTTTTAGCATAGACGTCATTAAAGCTGGGATTCAAAGACAGATGAAACAATTAGTCAAGTAATCAATTTGTCAACTGACAGAAAATGAATCAAAAACAAATCTGAGAATCGATTACGTCATTTCAAGGACAATGCCAATCATTTGCTGCTTTGTTTTTTATCATAACATTTTTGGCTTTTTGACTGTTCAGATCAGATGAAATTGAAGACTTTGGTAGATTAAATGACTAATTAAAAAATAAGTGTTTTTATTTTAATAATTAATCATAAGAGTAAAAGATTAGATAAGAAAAGATAGATTCAAATATCCTGACCATGGCAAATCATTGGCTATAAGAAATGTAGCCTATAGAGTAGAGTATTGTCGCCTTTTAATGTTGGCTCAAAACAGAAAGAATTGCAGTCATGTGTATATTTCCTATTATTAAACCAAACCCAGCAACTCACCAGATGAACTCTGTGTGGAGAGTACACCATCGCTGGCCTTTTCCAGCCTGCCCTGGCCCTTCCATCACCCTGTTGTGATGAATCAGATCTGCCAGCCAGTTTCCACTGCCATTACGCAACACATAGCGGTCCAGGAAGACCAGCTGGCTCTCTGGCCCGTAGAACCAGTTGTAGTTGGAATCTGCGATGGCTACAGTCCGCTGAAATCCTGGCGAGACAATGAGGGCAACTTCAGTGGTGGCCGTTAATACGGGTGTTAGATATTCGATATCATAACTACTGGGCAACAGTGACTTCACTCACAAATAACATGCTGATGCGCTGACTAGTTGTCAGTTGGAAGTTTGTCATGTGAAAAAGGCAGAAAATATCACTTTAAACAATATGTGGATTCTTTGTGAATTCCCCGCACACTACCACACAGAGCTCAGGACAATAAATACGACCCGTGCCCTTAAAAGTGCCCTTACCCCCCGAAACCAAACGCAAATTGATCACACTGTCTTGCACAATTGCAATAGAAACTTTCTGTCACATAAAGTCTCTTTGCACTATTTCTATGAGCATGGCTAAACAATGAGCACATTCTTCATGCTATTTCTAACAGGAATTGAGGTAATTCTCACATGCATATTAACTGACATTTCTGCTCCTAATAACTCTTATCGACTGTTAAGCTTCAACTGACATTCTAGTGCACTTTTGACACTTCCCTTGCCTTCACTTGGACTGACAGTAGCTTTCTTTCAGCACTTCACTGTCACTTCCAGCTGTTTTCATCATTAACAGATCAACTGACATATCAGTTCCTTTCAGCGCGGATGCTATGTGCCTACACTTCAATGGACTCTTCAGCGACTCTGTTACCTTTAGCTTCTGTCATCTGTCAAAGAGGAGCAACCATCCAACAGATACGACAACTCCCTTCGTTGCTTAGACTTGCTTCAGCTCCTTTTACTGGTCCTTTAAGTGCGTCAATTTGAACTATTACTCATATATACATTTGAAGATATGCAAGTTGTTTCAACTGTTTTAACTGCAAAGTTTTGGCAAAAGTGGGACACCTTATTTTTCTCAAGAATAATCTTTCGGAGTACCATATGCTTTCTGTCAACTGTCTGCAAACACACAACCAAAAAACACAGACAGTCAGACAGACAGTCAGTGAGGGTAATCTGGCCTTGTCTTCCTGTCTTGGGGGAAAAAGCTGCTATAGCGGCTCTGGATCCAATGCTCTCCTGTCTGATGTAATTAAAGGTTGCTTTCTGAGTGCAGCAGTGCTATCCCAGCCACAATGCAGAAAGCGCTGGCAAGGGGCTGCGAAATGTCTGAGCCTGACCTAGGGGCCCCTCCTTCGCTGTTGCCCTCCCCCCGACCTTCAGACGAAACTTCCAGGACACCACAGATCCCTACAGGTCTCAGCTCAGCTTTCAAAAGGCATCCAGGAGGGTAATAACTACACGCATGCATACCCCATATCATCTCAGAGAAGAAGCTACTCTCCAGTGTGGCAGCATGAGGTTAGTTTCACGTCGAATCTAATATGGCCAACTTTTGGCATAGAGCACTCTAGTGAGGACTAACTGGATGTTTCAGCCATTCATAGCTAAGTAAACACTTACTCATGGATTGTTGACCTGCTCTATATTTGGCAGCCTAAATATATCTATTGAAGTATAAGTTTAAGTGTAAACTTTAAACAAGTGTGTCGGTGAAGTGACACTTACCGGGCAGGATAGTCCTGTACAGGAAGGCGAAGTGTTTAAGGAGCCAGGGGTGGTCAAAGTGGCTGATGGCAAAGTGGCGCTGCACCAGAAACATGTACTGGAACAGAGAGCGGGTGGTGTAAGTCCCGTACGCCACGCCTTCATACAAGGAGCCATCCGTCACATCCTGCAGGAGGACCATGGACTTCTCCATGATGGACAGGACCTGCTTGGTCCACAGGTAGGCCTCCTGGAGGTAACCTGGAACATGGAAAGTTGAGATGGTTACAGTCTGAGATCCCTAGTCCCCTTCCAGTGTTTTTAATTTTGCCCAAAGGGTTGAACCAATCTTTATCCACATTTTTGTTAAGGTATTTGCCCATATACTGAAATCATGCATACTTCACATTGCTGAACAATTCTCCAAAACATCTCCACAACTTACATTTCTCAATAGTTGTTATTATTTATATGTATTATTACATCGCAATAAAAGGCAACAGCAATATAAGCTATAAAACTTTTTATTTCCTCTCTACCCAACCGGTGGAGGCAGATGACGCCCACCCTGAGCCTGGTTCTGCTCGAGGTTTCTGCCTGTCAAAGGCAGTGTTTCCTTGCCACTGTCTCCTAGTGCTGCTCATGGTGGAAGTGTTCGGTCTGTACATATAGAGTTGGTCTAGACTTGCTCTATATTAACAAGTGCTATGAGATAACTCAGTTATGATATAGCGCTATATGAATAAAAATGAATTGAATGGAATAAGCCTTTTGCAAATTTGACATTTGCAATGGAGCAACTGATAAACCCATGCCAACAATCACACTAATATAAACACAACAAAATGATGTAAAAAAAAAAAAGAAGAAAAAAAAAAGACATAATTACGTAATATTTAATGCAGGCTAAATTAGACAACTGGTGCTCGACTGCTCCAAATAGCAGCAAAAGGTTAACTTGCATAAAAACCGTAGCTTTTTATATATCTTGTATTATAACTGCAGGAAATGCAGGACAGATGGGAAATATGAAAAGTATTTCAGTTCATCTTTGGACAGAACCATCTACTGCTCTACCCATTTACAACGGATCATTTACTCTTTTCAACCCAAATGCACGTCCATGCTAGAGAGGAAAATTGCAGTTTTGGCACAAAGGGAAACTACATTATTTCTTTATGGCCAAGTCTGATTACAAGAGTCATTTTTGCATTTAGAAATATTTTCTACTTGAGTGTTAATTGTTAGTGAGCTACCTTGACATTAAAAATCTGCCCTGGAGTAGAATGCAGCATCATGACAATCGGAAAAGCCGCAGACAAATATTAGACAGCATACCTGGCCAATAACAGGAGTCATCTCCCATGTTGCAGGAAATGGGACAGCAGTAATCCTTATTGCATCCAGGGGCCATGAAAGTGCTTATCTTATTGAAAATATGTTCACACCAGAATGTGAAATGAGAGACTGTGCGTTACAAAGTGGCCAGGGCCCCATGTTTGACAGTATGAGTGAGTGTGTTATGTCACTAATGGAATGAATAAAAATGCCTTCTTGTTTTATTACCTAAAGAAACGTTCCGCACACGACCTTTAGCTGTGGCTATGGAAAGCATGACACCACTATGGCAAACTGCACCATCTCTACTCTCTCTCACACTGGATCACACACACAAAGAGTTCACTTGGAAAAACAAGTGACCATATAAACACTCCAGCCACAGCCCATTGAGGTAACTCGGGGCCAACGGAGGTAACTGGTCAGCACCCACCCAGTCAGCCAAGTTTGCCCACTTTAGCTGTCCCCAACAGTGTTTGGTCTGGGCCTACACAGAGCGACTATTTACCATCAAACAGGTACTCTTGGCATGAACAAAGACCATATTTACACACACAGCTTCACCAGCACTCACACAGTCCAGGGCCACTCGACAAAAGCAGTGCAGACTTTGAAAATCTTCACTTTCCTCAAAAGTAAAAACACTATGAACATTTAAACCATCTATTTAAAGTTGCATTTCAATTTTATTTATATAGCGCTATATCATAAACTGATGTTAAAATAAACATCCAATAGTTTCAGCAGCACAACAACAGCTACACTAATAACAGCAGCAGCAGCAGGCGGTCCGCATCCACTCAACCAGACCCGTGTGCATCCAGACTCTGCAGAACCAGATCCTGCAGATCCAGACTCCACAACTAGAGAGAGAATTTTTTGTTGTTTTCACCATTTGGACGCAAAGGAACAAGTTCAAAATACAAAATGTGTCTTTATTTCCTTGTATAGTTTTGGCTTCTGTCTTTGACCAACATTAGAAAACATATGACCGTAACAGAAACTATAAAGTTAGCTAATAAAGCTACTCTTCATTTTGAGTTATAGCTACACTACAGTGTATATAGAAACAAATTGCTTAATAGACTGAAACAATTTCACATCAAGACACATCTACTAAATACACTCACTAGTTTTCTCAAATCAAACGATTCCGGTTGTCAAAAGACTCCACTCTGCAGTGTAGTAACAGTGTAGCTGTAGCCTTCCAGGTCTGTTTCCGTCTCAACCGACCCCTTAATATCTGGCTTTATAGCTGAGTTTTGGGCTTCACTAGCTAGTTGCTAACTGCTGTTTGGTGCTGTGTAAGTAGAGTAACCATCAGACCTTCTTTGCTTTACAGCTGCCAGAGTTTGGGGGACCAGAAGGCCAAAAAAATAGGGTTTTATTCGTACAGTTTTTAGAATCAGTAATTATTCTGTTGCCAGTTGCTAAAAATTATATTACCACAACTTAACATAACACTCTATGTGACCTAAATCTTTCCTGGGATAAATTAGCCTGGGATGCTGTAGCATCGGTAGCTTGTTAGCAAAAAAAACTAAACAAAATAAAGACTACATCACCTGCATGAAGCGCACAGTAACTCTGGTTTCTGCTCTAGTTTCCTCTGTTTTCCCAGAGTCTTAATAATGTGGCTAGTTTGCCTAATGACTAGCAGAGGGAATAATGCTGACTGTGTGTCCCATGCTGTTAGCCAGGGTGCCTGGGCTGGACACCCAGATCGGCACACTGCCAGTTAACTCCTCAGGGCACGGTCACCCTGCACTTCAGAGGACGGTGAACGGTCAAGGGATTTGACTCGCCCCCTCTGCTCTTTCAATTTGTCTGCACAGAAGAAAGTCACATACCTTGGTAATGGGGTGCAATTGCAAGGATCTTGTATATAATTGACGGGGCAGCTGGTACTTATTTTCTAGTTTATTTTAAATACATGTTTCCCACAGGTCCACTCATGTGTTAACATGAAATTACAAAATTCTCATTAATCTCTTCATAATGTCCAAGTTTAATTACTGCTCCCAGTGTTGATTTGAATTTGTAGGATAATAGTAGGCTATATGCTAAAAAGTAGACAGGAGTCATAAAGTCAGCAATGTCCCTTATGCAGCAAATGCTATCTAAAGCTACCATTAGCCTTTCAAAACGTACGTAGTCTCACTCCAAATGACAAGCAGTAATAGAAGAACTACTAAGGAGGCAGCAGTGTTGGGGAAGCAACATTCAAAGTGAAGCTAAAGAATAAAAAACTGTTGTGTTTGTTCCCCCCCCAACCGGTCGAGGCAGATGGCCGACCACCCCTAGGTGTTTACTAGCTAGTTCTTTACCTAAGAAAAAGAAATTGTAGCAATGTACTGTTTGGTTGTACTATGCTAAAATAGCTTACCACCTGAAGCATACCGCTTAATGCTAATCGAGATGTGGCTAAACTGCTAGCGTCGCTACACGTGGCACTGCCTGAGCAAATAAGAGCATCACCTCTGTTGATTTTGAAATGCGGAATAAGGGGGCTTCAAATTACAGAGTCTTTACTTCACTTTCCAAGCTGTTTCATGATAAGCACCTAAGCCTGCAGCATTGACTGCAACATTTAAAGGATAGGTCTGTTCAAAGGGGTCGATTTTACTGTATTTATGAGAAGAGTCCCCCCCCCCCCCTTGTGATATTAACAACCTCTTAAGTGAAAAATTTCTGAAAGTGCCAAGTTCATATAGTAACTTTAGTCGTAAAGAGATTCTTTATACATTTTATGATATGTCTGAGGAAAATTTTTTATACAAATAGAACGCAAGTCAACATGTCTGGAAAGAAGCGAAGAACGTCAAGAGAACGAGTCTTTTGGTGTCCATGTTTCTGTTGCCTAGCAGTGGCGCTCTCACGACTTACAAGCATATAGCGAACACGACTTCCCATGTTGTAACCACGAGCGCACGCACGAGTTCCATTTGAAGGCAGCGCAAGTCATGTGACGGGGATGTGACAGACAGGGGAGGTAGAGCTCACTACAGATAACTGTGGGTAAACTGCACAGTTCATTCAGCTTCAAGGCACCAACACGCAAACACCTGAATCTGGAACTTCTCTAGATGCTGCGGTATTCATGTACTTACCTAAACTAAAGCCTGTCAGAGGTTTCTAACCAAACCAAGCACACAGAGCAGCAATTTCCTTTCATTTTCCTTCGCGCCAGAACAAGAACAACCTCCTCCAATCTGTCAGCAGTGGGCTTAACGCTTGTGTCAGATAACCAATGAAGAAGAAGAAGACAGAGTTTGTTCTTCATTTCTGGCAGTGCTTCTTGGAAACATTCCATTCATTCACAGGCATAGTGACAGAATAATATTTGGACATAATGTCATGCCTTTGCACAGGAAATCAACGACAGTATACGATCGTGGAACGCAGTCAGGCCTCTGCACAGTGTTATACATGAAACCCGAGTGAGGCTGCTAAAATTAGGTTGTTTTGGATCATTGCAAATACATCTGTTAAGAAGCTATTTTCACTCCCCTGATAGGTATGAAAATATAATCTCTGCATAAAGTGGAGATGGTGCACATAAAATCTGTCATAAACAAGGCACTCATACATTGGCTGAGCAGAATCCCTTCACCGGGGAGAAAAAAAAAACAGACAGGCTGAGCTGGAGCAAAGTCACTTTTTCCTGGGCCCCGACACAAAATGAAACGAAGCAAAAAGAGGTCAGGCTATAACTCTGAGTGTTCACAGGGCTTTGGGCCTGTTGTTGCCCTCTACAAAAAAAAAAAGCCTCAAATAAAACCACTGTGACCACAGCAGTTCTCTGTATGCCAGCTGTTATTTAGCTCACATCGCGACTCGATCTTTTTTTTTTTTAATAAACCAGAAATCAAATCGCTGTAAGTAAAGCAAGCTGCATTGCAGGCATTCACCTCTGGATGGCCTTTCCTGCCACAAAATATTGAAAGGGGGAAAAGTTCTAAATGAAATGATTTCATTCTCATCCTTAAAGAAGACATCCTTTCGTTACCATGCAAGTAACGAGTAGACAGTAAATAAATCCACAGCTATTTTGGTAAATGCTGAAATCATTTTAGCCATTTACAAAAAGGAAATATCCATATTTACAGGTTCCAGCTTCACAAATGTGAATATTTGCTGCTTTTCCCTGCTTTAAATAAGTCTAAACTGAATATCTTTGGGTTTTGGACTTTTGGCTGACACAGAACCAGTCATCTGAATAAGTACATTTTGGTTATGGGAAGTTGTGATGGACATTTTTCACCTATTTGACATTTAAGACAATACCATTAACTGCTTGAGAGGAATATTGGCATATTAATCAATAAGTTATTTTCAGACCTACTAACCGCACTAAATCTACCTGGCTTTTATATTCAACCTGCTATCCCTCTAAAACCTACCAGTAATTTCACAACCCTTTTTACGTAAGCTGTTGTATTAACTGTAAAACCTTCAACACACAAGAATAAACTGATTCTTGTAAACTCTTGTCAGTACACTTTATTCAGATTTTATTCCTCCCTGTACGCAAGTAAAATCAAGTTATTCATTCATTCATTTCCATATTCTCACACGGTTGTTTTCTCACGCACTCTTTCTAAATGCTGCGCATGTGTTTTCAAATTGGTGGAGCAGTTTTCTCAATTTGGTTGTGTTTTGTCAATTTGCATGTCCTTTCTTACGTTGCAGTGTGTTGAGCTCTCAGGGCCACCATAGAAATCATTAAGAAAAAGCCTCAGAAAGCCACAGTGAGCAAACATGACTTCACATTCACCGAGCAGTATTGGCAAGTCTCTTCAAGGGAGAGCCGCTAACTTGGTCCAAAAAAAAGTTGGAATGTCTGTCACCAAGCCCCTTTATAGAGTTGCTGAAAGGAGTCTGCTTAAGTATTTGTAACATCTGGTGGGAAAGAATCTTGGAGGTTATTTCTAAAATAAAGCTACAATCGTTACTGGGAGCTATTATTCTAAGATCTGAATAAAAATGTCATTTTCACTGTAACCCCTCCACAACTGTATCCTTAGCTGCCTGGAAATACTCTAAATCAGCCTTAAGACCACGTGAGACTGAATCTCCACAGTGAAAATCAGACTTATGAAATTCCTTTAGTTGAGCTGAAGCTGTTTAATGCTGAGCACACAGAGCTGCAGTGACTGAAGGAGCTCAAAAATACTTTGTCAAAATATCAGAGACAGTTGAAGCTGGCAGAAAAAAAATGTTTTGATCAAAAAAAAAAAAAGGCATAAAGGAAACTAAAATAACACACAGTGAAACCATGGAGAAAGGGCTGATTATCAACTCACAAAAACAAAAAAAGGCAGTCTTTCATTACAATCTTAGCCAGTGGCTGCAAAGATTTCCTGCTCTGGACCAAAGTGTTGGACATACTGACCTTGGGTCATGTAAACCAGGGTTCCTGTGAGCAGAGCCACACAGTTGGTGGGCTGGTGGTTGTGCAGGTACTGGAACCCCCAGCCTCGGACGTAGGACTTCTCGTACATCAGGCGTGATGCGTTGCCAATCACCTGGAGGAAACGCTCCTGCTGGCCCTTGTTCAAGTACTCGTATAGGAAGTCGTAAGCCGTGGCAAACCCGACCAGAGAGTGCGCCAACGGAACTTCATCCCAGGGGGCATCTTTGACCAACCTCAAATACAAAACAACAACACAAGGCTAAAAGGCAAGGCATCAAACATATGTGGAGCACGTGGAAAACAAACATTCAATGGTAAGCAGGTGTGAAATCTTCGTCCTGGAAAATGGTTTGTCGTGAACAAGAAGCCTTTTAAATTATCTTTAAACACAGCTGTAAAGCACCTATTCACTTTGAAAGCAAAAATAAAGGAGTACAACATTTGCATTTTACACCACGACTGCAGCTGCACCCTTGCTTACCAATAAAGAGACTTATAAAGTGGCAAATCCTCTCCTGGTGAGCAGGAGCTACGGTCGGAGAATGCTGACCTCTGTGAATTCCAGGAGCGCAAAGTGTTTGTGTTGTAAAAAAGGGAAAGGTGTTCTGTAATCACCCGGCTTACTTTAACCGAATGAAGAAGGTAGCTGCAGATGTGGTGCTGAGACCAAGCGGCGTGTTCTGAACTTCCATAAACGTCCACTCAATGAAATATGCTGAGATATACACCGCAGCGGTTTTGTTGAAATCTAACAGAGCACCAAGGTTAAATACTTCGTCTGCATCTGGAGTTTGAAAGAGTGAAACATGCTCTTGGGGTTTACCATCAATGGCAACTGACATCTTCATGACCTTAACAAAGCATTCAAAAGAAAAAAACTACACCTCCCATGAAAGTAAACCTCATCATAACAGTTTCTCCCACATCCATAATATCCACCCACACTGTCTTCTTTCAACTTCCATCCTGTATCCTCAGAAAGTAGAGCGGGTCAGCCGTTAAACCCGGGGTCGGAGGTTCGATCCCCGGCTCCTCCTGTCCACATTTCAGTGTCCTTTGTAAGACACTGAACACGAAGTTGCAAGTTGCATTGTTTTACCATCCTCGTCTAAACTACTGCATGTAAAAACACTTTTTTATGAAATTAACAAACACCAAACATAACACATCCCACATGTTTAAGGGACATAAAAAATAATACAAGATTATTTAAAAAGGTAAACACACAAGATCTGAAGAACTTACTTCCGTCAAAAATCATTCATCAGATCACAGCAGTTACCCTGCTGCAAACGCTGAGTATTCCTCCCTAGTTGTTACTGTTAGTGCAGCCCAAAATAAACAGTGACAGTCATAAGGGGATAGACAATGTGAATCTGAACGAGCCATTGGGTTTCATGCAGTTTTTTCCCCTCTTTGTTTGGGACGAGAATACATGGATATACTTTGGACTCATTGAACAATGCTGTGTTTTTCTTTGGCATCTGCATGTTCCTTTAAATTTCAAGAACAATAATTTCAGCACAAATGATTAATTTGAGGGCGTGACCAATTATCTTGTGCGCACATATTCGTTTACTCTCCGAGCGGCTCCAGAACACACAAATGGAGTGAAGCAAAAAGACGTGCTGCTGAGCCCAGGTTGCCCCGCTGCATTCACATGTGCATCATTACAAATGCCAGTGATTTTGAATGAGGTTTCCTTTGGTTTCACTTCAGCTCTCTGTAGACGTTCAAGTCAATTCAATTTTATTTATATAGCACTATATCACCACAGAGTTATCTCATAGCACTTGTTCTCCTAAACACCCCCCTGAAAAACTACCAGCTGCTCCATCAACTCTTAAGCAATCAGTATCAACACGCAGTTTGATGGGTTTGGGAAAAGGTTGTGTTTGCTTGTATAAGGCAGACTCCAAGTTGAATTTACTTTAATCTTGATTCTTCTCTTTTGAGTTGCGTAATTATCTCTGTATGTCAGCTGAGGTTATTAATGTCAGAATTTGTCCATATGACAAAATGGAAGACTATAATAAAGTGAATGCAAAGTCACCGCTGGACTGTATATTGAAGTGTGCCAAAGCACACAAAATCTCACTTCTGTATGTTTGCACAGACTGTGTAAAAAGAAGAAGAAGAAAATAAAAGGAGCAGGCACCAGCACGCCACAAAGTACAAGTTCTCCATCGGAACATGGTTAGCGGAGTTGTCGGGGACGTAATTGAAGGTCATGAATACCACAGCCGACTGATTCCTGGAGCCACTCTGCACAAACCCTCAGAGGTTCAGTGACCATAATAATAATGCTGCCAAGGAGAAAAGAAAAGTGTGTTCGCAAGACCTGAAAACACATGCTCAGTGGCTTCTCCCTTTCTGCTCTGTGGCATACATCCAGTGACGAACAAGATTTTCAAGTTGACCAACTTCAAAAGCAGTTGTTGCCTTTATTAGGATGTTAATTACTTGTTGCCAAAATTGTATTTTCCAACAATGTATTTTAAGTGTTTAACTCGTCAAAATGTGATACGGGATGTTAACGAATTTTCAAATAAAATCCTAATAATAATACTTAGCGACAGCAACCAGTATTAAGAGCTCAGATTTAAGCTGCAAAATGTCTGAAAATCTTTTACAGTACATGGCGTCATGCTATTATTATTTTTTCAACTTCATAAAATGAAATTATACATTTTAAGGGGAAATAAAATAAACATTATAACGCCAGACTAAAATTGCTACTTAGCATACCACATGAATTGTCATTTAAACACAATTTAAACATAATTGATGTTCATAAATAATCCACGTTTATGCTATGCAAAGGGAATGACACTGAAAATAGTTTGGTTTTCAAGGAAATTAAATTAGGCTGCAGTGTGAAGAAATTACTACAGAGCAAGAAAGACTGTTTAAGGGACACACCATAGAATGTATATACTGTCTATGGACACACACACACACACCAATATGACAAAACTCAGTTTGAACGTCAGGCAGTTGTTTCTGCAACCTTAACCTTCCACTTCCAAATATGTAAATCCATATTAAATAAACATATTTGCGTAAAATCAACATTCTACATTTTTAAAAGCGCCATGTCAAATGACACAGTGAACCAAAAGGGTTAATTAAAAAATATGTCTAAGAGCAACTTTCTAACCTTTTACCATTGTTTGTGGGGGGGGGGGGGGGGGTGAGTCAAGTGATTCGGGATTGTGATCAATCCTGTCTTATTAGGTTGCAAAATAAAATGCCT